>CAUJNA010003457.1:467793-497793 GCA_963377175.1 Effrenium voratum | reverse complement strand
TCTGCCACCCCCCACGCGTTCCCACCGTCACCTTTTCCATCTTCTACTGACAAACTTGCCCCAGCCAGAAAGCCTTTCAGTTCCAGAAGATTAAGCTTGGATTTAATTTTTTACCACCAGCTTTTTTTTTGTGTGGAAGACATATAGCTGCCGTGTATGAGTTTCACAAAATGTGCAGCTCGCTGTTTTAGGGTTTTAGCTCGGGGATATGGGTGAGAGCAGTCTTCGTCGTTTCGTGAATCACAACTACACCGACTCGGTGCTTCAGAGCTAGTGCCACCCAAGAAGGCCACTCAAAAACACCCAAGACCATTCAACGCCACTCAAAGCCACTCAAGGCGTCTCAAGGCCACTCAAGGTTAGTGAGTGTAATTCGGTGCCACTCGGAGCATGAGTGACAATTTCAATTTGATCCCGGGTTGCACGTCCTCTGTTATTTGTGACTCTTCATGTGGGTGGGGCATGTGTTTGTTTAGATGAGCTCTTTAGTTGCTTGCTTTTGTTGAGCGTCGCGTTTGCTTGTGGTTTGGCTCTTTGCATATCTAGCGGGGTGCACTGGCTTATGTTTTTGGCTGGTTGGTCATTGTAAATTGTTATGAGTCGACTCCCTGACTCAATTGCCAACGCAGGCTCCGCGGTTGGGAAGGTGGCTGCCGATGAATTCTTCCCCACCATGCATGGAGCGAGCGGCGCGCGGCAAAGGCTAAGAGGCTAGCTATTGGAATCGCTGACCATTCTTTTGTTTAAACTTCGCTTGCTTTATCCAGGCAGAACACGCGTGCAAAATAAAGCATTGAATTGTTCACTCCGGACTCGTGTATCCGAGAGCTCGATCCTGCAACTGCATATCTTCATTCGTCCAATGGAACTGCCAGGTACTCCTGCACACTTTTGCATAGAGTGCACATTCGCGGCGTTTCTTCAATAAATAGGAGCTGGTCCTCCACAAGAGGTTGTGAAATCTTAAAACTGATTCGGATTCTAAAGGGTTCTTGGGGCGGAGGAAGAAAACCTGGACTTCGCCTTTGCGCGAGCGCTTTCGTGCGAGGCAATGACGAGACCCGCAAGCAGCTTTTGCTCCTTCTCTCCAGTGGCTGCCCCAGAGGTCAAGATCCAGACAGGCTCCCCACCTGAGCGGTCCCTGAAATCAGGAGTACTTCCAGACTCGCCAACAACTGGGTGGTGCCTAAGGTCTAGAACCTCCTCCTTCTGACCCATTTGGAAAACCGCTTGGTTGTTCCCCCACGATTTCAACACCCAGCGTGCCAAACTGTCGCGCATGATTCTTGCGAGAGCAAGAAGGGGGTAAAAGGATCTCGGCACGGTTCCTTGCTCAGATTGTCGTCTGGCTGGCTGCAACGAGACAAGTCAAAATACACGCTTCGCGAAGCAACTGAGCAAATGGGCAGCATTCAATCACCTGCCCCTTTAAGGTGATGAAGCAGTAACGAGGATGGACAAGGGCCGAATGGCAAGACACGACCCCCCCATGTTGGACAAGATCTGCAGCTATGCCGCCCATTGAGCCTACGAAGGGTTTGTTTTGCGCCATCGTCGCCCGGAGTTCCTTCCAACCACGTGGGTTTCCCAACAATGTGCCCGGGTGAGCTCCCTTCCCAGAGTGCGGGTGGCCATCTCCATTGCGTGTCCAAATGGAATTGTCAAACGAACACTCTTCTCTTTGGGCGACTCTCTTGAGGTTAGATGGTTTCTTTCGCCGCAGCAAGGCAAAATTCAGACGTGCCAGTGAATTGCTGAGCCCAGCTTGGGGTCCATCAAATTGATTGTGCTTTGGGTTTTCGAGAAGGACACTTGGGGGAGTACAAGCGTAATTTCTTCATTGAAATCCGACTGCGATTTGTTATTTCCGCCGGAGATCAGAAACAGTCACGACCGGACACGTTTGGTCCTGAATTGGAGCCTCTCAGAGACCTGTTGGCTTCCGATTCTTGGTGCAAAAGCCCGACGCATCAGCTGGGTTGTGTTCCTTGTTTGTCGTCCAGCATCGACACCATCATTTTACCCTTTTAGAAAATGAAAATTCCGATTTCTTTTTATGTTCTCCATGATGAACATTTCACACGTCCATTCAAAAATGCATAAAGCAAACTCACTTGCACAGCTCGATGAGCTGGCTGGCTACAGAAAACAAGCTTGTGCAAGCGTATCTACTGGATGCATCATTCTAGTCTTACAGGTTGTAGGTCAACAAAGGGTCAGACGTGGCAATAAGCACAGCTTTACTTGGCACAGGCCTTGGTTTTGAAAATAGGACTAAGTGGAACTAAGTGTGTGTTGATGTTTCGTTTTCCAAGGAGACAGTTGCGGTGACAAAAGCCAAAGGTTCTTGGCGGGTTTGAGGAGTAACTGAGATGATTAAAGCAAAGGCGCGAAAAAAAGCAGCGCGATCTTGCGGCCTTTTTCGCCCTCTAACACTTGTAATCGTTGCAGTGACTAGTGCAAGCGCGTCAGCACTTGGCGCCACCAACTTACGTATGCCCCAAATGCATGAGCTCGATCAGAGCCAGCCGCCTGCCTTTCAAGCTACCGGGAATACATCATGCCTTTTGTGTGGCGACGTTTTGTGCTTTTTGCGAGACTAGAGGGGAGGACGGAAAACCTGTATGATCCTACATGTATGTTCTGGGTGCCTTAGACCCCCCCTAAAAACTTGACAGTCATTGGTCTTGGTGGCACGCCAGGCAAGAGGGTGCAGAAGGTCTTGAGGCCTGTGGGCGGTTCTCGCCGACTTAGACCAAACAATCGAAACTGGGCATGTTTAAACTTCAGCAGTGTGTTCAGGGTTTTGTTCTGTTCACTTTTAAGGGGCTGACAAAAACTTTAATGTGTTGGCTACCATACCCAGGGTTGGAAAGTAAACAAGCTCGTGCCAAGTTCGTGCCAAGTTCGTGCCAAGTTCGGACCTTTTCTGGCTTGCCGCAGGTCTCACACATATTGTGGCAAACTTTCCAGGGCACATAGCTGTTTTGTTGTTCTTTACAAGGGGATTCCTACGTCCAGTTTGTGAAGAAGCGTCCGCCTTTTCACCTTTTCTTTGCAGGGGAAGCATGACATGTTTGCTGGGTGCAAAAAGGTCTCGAGAGTGACAGGATCAGCCCTGAATAATTTGCCACAGCAGCCTCAACCCCCAACATCCCCCACCCATTGGCACCAGCCTGTGCTCCGACTATTATCTTCAAGAAACATCGGAAAAACAAAATGGACCCACAAAAGGGGGCGTAACCAGCTAATCAATTTAGCATTTTCTCTTTGAACACGCCTTTTAAAGCGCCCTTTGGGTCTTTATGCTGGTTGCAAACATCACCTGCCCAAACATTACAAGTTGCCGCGTATGCGCTTCCGTGTTGGATCCACTTGTCCAAAATCGATCTTTCAAGACAAACAGCATGTTCATCTTGGTTTGAGCCATTCGGGCCGCAATCCTGAGCCCAAACAAGGTTCCGCTTAGCATTTCCCTGGCTGCCCCCTAGGTAATGCCTGGGAATCCGACCGACACGGTGGAATACAGTTCTTGCACCCCCCGGTGTGTGTGGTTGTTGTGTGCGTGTGTTTTTTTTGCCGGGGCGCTGTTCGCCACATGGCTCCATATGGAAGTGTTGCCGTGTTGCTATGTTGGCTTCCATTGGTTGGTGGACGCCCTCAATGGCCTCCAACAGAATCTGAGACCTTCGGTGCAACGACCCAAAGGATTGTCCCTTAAGGTGGCAACCCGCCTCACCGTGCATTCAAGAAGTCTTGCGGTCTTGGTCCATGCTTTTGTTGCCTAATGTGTGTTGGGCACATTCATTTTCAGCAGGGGCATTTGCTTTTCTTTTGACCTGCGATAGATGGGCTAAAAAAAAAGCAAGAAGGGAACGAGGGAACCTGGTAATCGACGGGGGTTTTACCGTAAGATTGTGGTTGGGTGCGCGTTCACTTGTATGGGGCTCATTCTGAGTTCCCCTGGCTTGGAAAGCTGTTCATTGGCATCCTGCTTTCCCTGGTGAGCGTCTTCCCGCAGATGGCTTGGCGAACCCAAGCACAAAAGCAAACGCCTCCTTTGCCCTGTGGAAGTGTCCAACTTCCGTCTGCAAGTCTGCCGATGGCCTTTGCAAGGACATGCCAGCAGCAACTATCTCGAGCTGGCGGCCCCGGAGTTTCACACTCGGCTGGGCAACGCATGCTCGGTAGGCTGTAGGCACTTTGTTTTTGCTGGCTCCCTATTGTTAAGTTAGAACTATGTGTTCCTAGGGCGTCGCGCCAGGTGCTGCAATGAGTTCATAGACTCAGCCTTTGACACGCTTGTGATATCTTGTAATCTTTGTTTCTTCGCCTTTCTTAAACTTTTGTTTCCTGCAAGTTTTAAGGCCTAGGGAAGAAGTCTCAGCCTGTGGGTTTGGGACAAACCGGGTTCTTGGCTTTCGGAATTCGAAGGCGTTCCCGCACAGGACTGTTGTTTTGTTCTTATAGCTTCTCCTTAGTTTGTAAGGCGAAGATGACTTGTTTTCTCATGGGTATGCCGTTCATTGAGTGGCTGATTGGGGGCCATTCAGGACCAAAAAAAATCAAGGGGTGTGCAGTGTGCATATCCCATGGATTTCCTTGCAATGGACTTGAAGTAGTTTTGGAAAACATGTTCCTGAGACTCACGGCCTAGGTGCCGGAAGCAGCCGAGCTGAGCCAGGCAAAGCTGCTAAAGATCTTGGCTGAAGGGCTGCTGGGGCTGCACTTGCACCCCCGTGTCCCATTTTAGTAGCGTGTTTCGGGATGTGAGGCAAAGCGAACTCGCTTGTTTGCGGTTGTAGGATTGTAGGCTGCCCAGACAGTGAAGATCTTATAAAGTTCCTTTGATGCGGTCCTCCCCCCCTGTTTTGAAGATGCCTTCCGGAAGGTGGTCTGAGGGGCCAACCACACACAAACACGCACACACGCAAACACACAAACACACACACAAACACCACACACACAGAGAAGCACACACACACAGACATGCACAACCACCCACGCATGCACGCACCCGCGCTCGCGTGCCCGCACGCCCGCCTGCACGCGCCCGTCTGCACGCGCCCGCGCGTACGCGCGCACCCGAACGCGCCCGCGCAAATGCGCGCACACACGTGCACACACACACACACACACGAACACCACACACACAGAGAAACACACACACACACACCAACACACACACACAAGCACACACACACACAAAACACACACACACACAGACACACACACAGACACAGACACAGACACAGACACAGACACAGACACAGACACAGACACAGACACAGACACAGACACAGACACAGACACAGACACAGACACAGACACAGACACAGACACAGACACAGACGACACAGACACAGACACAGACACAGACACAGACACAGACACAGACACAGACACACACACAGACACACACACACACACACACACACACACACACACACACACCCACCCACACGCGCACGCGCACGCGCACGCGCGCGCGCACGCGCGCACGCACGCACGCGCGCACACACGCACGCACGCACACACGCGCGCCACGCACGCGCGCGCGCACACGCACACGCACGCGCACACGCGCACACGCGCACACGCGCACACGCGCACACCCGCACACCCGCACACCCGCACACGCGCACACGCGCACACACGCACACACGCACACACGCACACACGCACACACGCACACACGCACACACGCACGCACGCACGCACGCACGCACACACACACACACACACACACACACACACACACACACACACACACACACACACACACACACACACACACACCCACGCGCGCGCGCGCGCGCGCACGCACGCACGCACGCACGCACGCACGCACGCACGCACGCACGCACGCACGCACGCACGCACGCACGCACGCACGCACCCACCGGCGCACGCACACGCACACACACACACACCCAGGCACACACACACAGGCACACACACACACACACATGCACAACCACCCACGCACGCACGCGCCCGCGCGCGCGTGCCCGCCTGCACGCGCCCGCGCGTACGCGCGCGCACACAGAGACATGCACCACCACAGACGCTCACCCGCACCCGCGCGCGCGCCCGCGCGTACGCGCGCACCTGCCCGCGCCCACGCAAATGCGCGCACACACGCACACACACACACACACACACGCTCATGCTCACGCTCACGCAAACGCTCACACACAAACACACAAACACCACACACACAGAGAAACACACACGCGCACACACACACACGCAAACACGCACATACGCACACACACACACACACCCACTTTCAGGCACCACCACCCACGCAGGCACGCACCCACGCACCCACAGACACACACACCCAGGCACCCACCCAGCCGCCCGCTCGCCCAACCACCCACCCACCCACCCGGCCAACCACCCACCCACCCGCATGCGCCCAAACACCCACACGGACCCACCCGCCCACACGCACACAAACACAAACAGAAACCAAGAAACACACTGAGGCTTCTTGGCCAGGAGCCGCGACAGTCCAAAGCTTGAGGGTCCAGCAGGAAAAAGCGTTGATCTACTGAGCCTTTCTATCAGGCACGTCTTTGGTGGGGCTACTGGAAGTAAAATAGCCTTAATGGGATCTCATGTTTGCTTAGGTTTAAAGAAAACCCAAGGCCATTTTTGGCTCCTAGGCACACTCTTTGGAAGAAGCGGCCGGTGTGGGGCGCGCGCCCGGACGACACCTGGGGGCTCTTCCTGGAGCACGTGGATGACATCTTGAAGCCGTACTGCCAGGGTTTGGCCCTGCTGCCGGAGCAGGAGAGATTGCCATGGACAAAAGACCAGTTCCTTTGCGAAGGTATGGTTATTCACCTGGTGGTTCATCTTGGTAAAGGGGCACCCTCTCCCGACGTGTTTTTCGGGGCAAAGTTCCGAACTGGCAAAAAATCAGGGTTTGTAGTCGTGAGGGTCGAATACAACTTGGCAGCACAACAGATCAAAGCGAGTAGGCTCAATGAGCTTGAAGCAATGGTTTCCGACTCAACAATGAAACTCAACAGATGCGAACGGAGAACAGTGAGATTTCAGCATCATTGCAGCAGGCGATGGATGCTGCAAACAAATACAAGTCTCAGATCAATGTTGGCACCGGACAACGGGCCGACTTGGATCGTGAGAATGAACATCCTCGTGAAGTGATGAGGCAAGAAGAGTCGGCAATGCAGGCCGGAATTTTTCCACAACTGCATAGTTACCAACAAGGACGGACAGATCCAGACGTTGAGAGATCAAGCACAACAATTGTCCGGAAGCGAATCTAAGGAAGAATGGTTCCGATCACCCGAGAGGTTAGCCGATCAAAAGGCTGACGCTGTGAGACTCCAAATTTCCAGCGAGGCTAGGATAAAGTTGAACGATGTTGCGAGTAGAGCCAAGCTAGAGGTGGATCGACAGAGACCAGTTAAGTCATGAAGAAACCGCCGCCATTGTTCTGAAGAACCAGCTGAAGCCAAGAATGGGAGTCACGGTGCACCAGTCTCTACCAAAATGGCTGAAGAACAAGCCGAATTGATGAACAAGAACATGAGCTGGTTTGAGAGTGTAGCTCAGAAACAATATCGGTGCTCTTCAGAGACAATACGAGTCAGTGCAGCAGTTCAATGAGAATCTCTATGGAAAACTTAAAATCTGAGTACCTGGCTACCAGAGGACAAAGCCAGAGAGTCATTGATCAAGGCTCGGAAGGCTGAGTCGATAGCTCAGACAAGAGATGAAGACTGCGGAGCACTTGTGCCAGACTTAGGGACCACAGAAAAGAACTGCAGGAAGAACTACAAGAGATGAGTGAGAGGTACGATGAACTCGTCAACGATCAGGCAGCCGCATTGCCCACGTTTCGGGGATGTGACTACGCCACCGACGGGTGGAAACTGAGACAAAGATTTCGAGAAAATGTTCCTGCTTTGCAAGTGAAACCAAGGGAATCTCTGCAACACAGATATCCCCCCCGCTTGCAAAAGCAACCTGTTCATGAGACCTTCCTTGAAAAAGGAATGTGGTTTCTTAGCCAAAGGAATGTGTTTGGGCCTTGCCAAAGGCATGCCATGAAGGGTGCCAAAAAACACAGAGACATGTTGTGAGCAAGGGGAACATCATTTTTAGTGTTGGTGGTCGGGGGGGGGGTTGCTTAACTTGACCAACACACCTTTTCTCAACCCAGCACCGTACCCCGAGCATTTTAAGTCAACTTTGGCAGCAGTGCCTTTTTTCACAAAACCCTCATTGCGCTTTGCTTTGCCAAGCATGGACAATTGCCTTTTGCCAGGCACTTGCATGGCATCCTCCAGGGCAAAGTAAAACAGTCCTTTTGCAAGGAGGTTGTGCAAGCTGTCCTTTTGCAAGGAGGTTGTGCAAGCTGTCCTTTTGCAAGGAAGTAGTAAGCTCTCAAAGGGTTTTTGCCCTTTGTTATTCTTAGTTTGGCCAAGGCCTGCCTTTAGCTTTGCCTTTGGCTGCAGGTTTGGCTCTTCTTTTTGGCTCTGGGCTTTCATCAGTGAACCCCATTGCCTTTTGCAAGGCTGCATTGTCATCTGCCATGGCTGACAGGGCTGGTCTGCTATCTTTGGAGCAGTGCGGAAGCCTCCTTTTCTTGAATGGGTTCTGGCTTGGCTCAGGTGTCTCAACATGGCTGGGAAGCCCTGGGAGTGCAAGCTTATGTCACTGCAGTTTCTTTTCAACTCTCTGTGCTGGGAGGTTTGGCTGCCTGAGCTGCTGGCCTTTTGCAAAACTCAGTTGGGTATTGAAATGTTCAATACTTCAAAATCAATATTTTTCCTGCCCAAAATATTGCTCCTATTCAATTTCTTCTTTTAGTGGGGACGAAGTTTCCTGCCACAACTTTCTGCCTCTGCACTGGTGCGCAGTGCGGGGGGGTGAATAGTATGCCTTGCATGGGTGCAATTTATGTAAACTCCTGTGCACGATGCCACTTGGCTCAAGTCCGGTCTCGCGACACACGTTGCGAGACTACAAAGGAAAACAATCGAGCTCACTGGAGGTGCGCGGTGTTTCAGATAATTGATGCATTGCGTGTTTCTCGGAGGACAACGCGACCACTGTTGTTGGGAATAAACCTAAACCGCGACCTCACGAAGGGCTCTTGGGCGACTTTATATTTTCAGTGTGACCATGTGGCTTCTTCTCACGAAGGCCACGACAGTGACACTGCGCGCCGTAGCTGATGTCTGACCGAAGCTGTTCCTGCAACGTCCGCGCCTTCTCCCAATACCACTAGATGATTGTTTATTGTTAAGTTTTGTCTCCGTGAAAAGTTTATGGTGGTCCTATTCAGTACAGGCCAGTCATCAACTGTTTGGCCGCCTTGTGGCTCTCTGGTGACTTCCTTGTGGCATCCTGGTTTTGTGACGTCACGGCAACCTGGTTGGGCTTTGTGCAGCGATCGTCCCCTTTGCTGTAAAAACCCTGCCTTCACTGAGTTTGATGCTGGAGGACTACTATGAACGGGGTTGCCGGATATGTTGCATTTCCCTTTTGTGGTTTCCCAATTGGGCCATGTTTAGTCCTAGTCCACAAAAATGTTTTGTTCGGGGTCCTTTGACTGGACTGTATTGTTTTTGCCTTACACGTGAGGGCACGCTGTTTGAAGAATTTCGTGAATGTAAACCAAAGAGTGACCACCCATGCAATGGGGTCTCGCGCGGCAAGGACTGGAATGGCGTGAAGTTCTGGTGCACTCGAATCTCCCCACGCCAGCTGTGCCACTTGGACGTGCCCGGATGTGGCCCACCAACACATCTGTTTAACTTGTGAGGAACACTCAACCGAGTGCGGACAACACGTTGGACTTCTTGTTGACTCAGCCAATGCTGGCCACCCGGCCCCATCCCTTTGTTTGCAAAAAAGCGGGTTGAATTGGAGATCCACCTCTGTATGCAGGATTTGTATGTAGCCGCGCTCTTGTAAAAAACGACTGGGCTTGCGGACAACACATGACTTTCACTAGGACGGCCCGTATGGGCCCACCCCCAAATTTGGAAGGGTGTGTTCCGGGAGGTTTTCAAAGAAAAAACGCGACCCATTTGTGCTGCCCGTGCAAAAGGGGTTGTCGCCCCTTTGTCAAAGCTGCTTCTTGATGGGGCTTCCACAAGAGGAGTCTTCGCAACTCTGGTAGGGCCATTTGTGTTGCATCCGACCACGGAGGGCGTTGAACCGCCCACGGCACGGTCTGAGGCGACATAGTCGTTGCCAGCCTTGACTTCCACCGAGCGCCGGAGCCAGCACAAGTGATGCGAGTCTCGAGAACTTTGGAAGCGACGGCTGCAGCTGCGACAGCTGCAGCGGTGACAGCTGCAGCTGCGTCTCCACTGGATTAGGTTGACCCCCTTTCGAATCAGAAAAGGGGCCTCGGTCAAAATGGCAAATTGCATAAACCCTGTGAATAAGGAGGGGGGTTGAGAATAAGGTTTGCGGTGTCCGGTGTTTTTGCAACCCTAGTCTGTTTAGACATATGTATGAATTGGAGGGCCCCTGTTAATAGTTGTTTCTTCGAAACTCAAACTTAGGGGGTGTCCCCCCAGGGGACACAATCCCAGGTGTTTCAAGGTTGTTGTTTGTAATCAAGGCTTTTGAACCCATGTTTATCGCTGCTTTGGGCCGTTCAGGCACCAGTTGGGATCAGACATGGTTTTTCTCACAACGCAAACTTGGGGGACACCCCATGCTCTGCAATGTGGCATTGGTAGAGCACATATTCAGTCATTGGTCGTTAGCCTGCAATTTCGTTTCAGTAGAACAGATGACCCAATGCTCCATAGGCGATCAGCTTTGAACAGTTCAATCACCAGTTGGAATCGGTATTGTTTGCTCAAAACGCAAACTTGGGGGACACCCGGCTTTGCAATTCAGTCATTGGTTGTGAGCCTGCAATTTCTGAGAAATTCCGCTCGCGATGCTTAAATGAAAGCAGTCGTTGTTGGCTTAGGATGACTCAGGCATCAGACACATCTAAAAGCGAAACTCCGGTACGTTTGCTGCGCGCTTGCACTGAGAAATTCCGCTAGCAATGCCCAAATGAAAGCAGTCAGTCGTTGTTGGCTTAGGGTGACTCAGGCATCAGACACATCTAAAAGCGAAACTCCGGTACGTTTGCTGCGCGCTTGCACTGAGAAATTCCGCTAGCAATGCCCAAATGAAAGCAGTCAGTCGTTGTTGGCTTAGGGTGACTCAGGCATCAGACACATCTAAAAGCGAAACTCCGGTACGTTTGCTGCGCGCTTGCACTGAGAAATTCCGCTAGCAATGCCCAAGTGAAAGCAGTCAGTCGTTGTTGGCTTAGGGTGACTCAGGCATCAGACACAAATTCCGAAACTCCGGTACGTTTGCTGCGCGCTTGCACTGAGAAATCCCGCGAGCGATGCCCAAATGAAAGCATAACCAGGGACTTCCAGCAATCACGGTCCTTAGATATTAGGTGCCCCCGTTTCGGGACTGACTCCCCCCCCCCACCCGCAGCCCAGTTTACAAAACACAATGTATACGGCCGGCGTTCCCCCCCCCCCCCCGCCCCACCCCCTTCAAAAAAACACATGTTCTCAAGGAGCGTCCGCAATGAATTCCTTATTCTCAAGGAGCGTCCTTATTGACCAGCAAATTGTTTTAATGACAAGCACACATCCTTAATTACAAGCAGGTGCTTGTAGATAAGGATCTTGGAAAAGAAACAGATCCTTAAGGACAAGCAAAAATCCGGATTTTTGACAAGCAAAATCCTCAATGACAAGCAACAAATCCTTAATCTCAAGCAGGTGCTTGTAATTAAGGATTTTTGACCAGCAAAAACCCTTAATGACAAGAAAAAACCCTTAATTACACGCAAGGTGCTTTTGTTTAAGGATTTTTGTCCAGCAAAAATCTTAATGACAAGCAAAAATCCTTAATGACAAGTAAAAATGCTTAATTACAAGCGGGTGCTTGTAATTAAGGATTTTTGACCAGCAAAATCCTGAATGACAAGCAACTTAATTACAAGCAGGAAAATTCCTTACTGACACGCAAAAATCCTTAATTACAAGCTGCTTGTAATTAAGGATTTTTGACCAGCAAACCCTTAATGACAAGCAAAAATCCTTAATTACAAGCAGGTGCTTGTAATTAAGGATTTTTGACCAGCAAAAATCCTTAATGACAAGCAAAAATCCTTAATTACAAGCAGGTGCTTGTAATTAAGGATTTTTGACCAGCAAAAATCCTTAATGACAAGCAACATCCTTAATTACAAGCAGGTGCTTGTAATTAAGGATTTTTGACCAGCAAAAATCCTTAACGACAAGCAAACATCCTTAATTACAAGCAGGTGCTTGTAATTAAGGATTTTTGACCAGCAAAAATCCTTAATGACAAGAAACAATCCTTAATTACAAGCAGGTGCTTGTAATTAAGGATTTTTGACCAGCAAAAATCCTTAATGACAAGCAACCATCCTTAATTACAAGCAGGTGCTTGTAATTAAGGATTTTTGACCAGCAAAAATCCTTAATGACAAGCAAACATCCTTAATTACAAGCAGGTGCTTGTAATTAAGGATTTTTGACCAGCAAAAATCCTTAATGACAAGCAACCATCCTTAATTACAAGCAGGTGCTTGTAATTAAGGATTGTTGACCAGCAAAAATCCTTGATGACAAGCAAAAATCCTTAATTACAAGCAGGTGCTTGTAATTAAGGATTTTTGACCAGCAAAACTCCTTAATGACAAGCAAACATCCTTAAATACAAGCAGGTGCTTGTAATTAAGGATTTTTGACCAGCAAACATCCTTAATGACAAGCAAACATCCTTAATTACAAGCAGGTGCTTGTAATTAAGGATTTTTGACCAGCAAAAATCCTTAATGACAAGCAAACATCCTTAAATACCAGCAGGTGCTTGTAATTAAGGATTTTTGACCAGCAACAATCCTTAATGACAAGCAAACATCCTTAATTACAAGCAGGTGCTTGTAATTAAGGATTTTTGACCAGCAAAAATCCTTAATGACAAGCAAAAATCCTTAATTACAAGCAGCTGCTTGTAATTAAGGACTGTTGACCAGCAAAAGTCCTTAATGACAAGCAACCATCCTTAATTACAAGCAGGTGCTTGTAATTCAGGATTTTTGACCAGCAACAATCCTTAATGACAAGAAAAAATCCTTAATTACAAGCAGGTGCTTGTAATTAAGGATTTTTGACCAACAAAAATCCTTAATGACAAGAAAAATCCTTAATTACAAGCAGGTGCTTGTAATTAAGGATTTTTGACAAGCAAAAATCCTTAATTACAAGCAGGTGCTTGTAATTAAGGATTTTTGACCAGCAAAAATCCTTAATGACAAGCAACATCCTTAATTACAAGCAGGTGCTTGTAATTAAGGATTTTTGACCAGCAAAAATCCTTAATGACAAGCAACAAATCCTTAATTACAAGCAGGTGCTTGTAATTAAGGATTTTGACCAGCAAAAATCCTTAATGACAAGCAAAAATCCTTAATTACAAGCAGGTGCTTGTAATTAAGGATTTTTGACCAGCAAAAATCCTTAATGACAAGCAAATCCTTATTTACAAGCAGGTGCGTGTAATTAAGGTTTTGTGGCCTTTGTGTCCCCCACGTCTCAAGGAGCGTCCGCAATTACTTCCTTAGTCTCGGCCAGCCGGACCAACTTCAATCTCTAGGCCATGGACGCTAGCCCTGCGCACTGGTAAAGCAGTTTGCGCGAGGAAAACACGAATCCGATAGGCAAGAAACCGTAGTTACAGGAAAAATCCAGATTTTCGAGGAGAAATCCTGATTTGCAAGCAAAAAACCGTATTCGCAAGCAAAACTCCTTTTTCGCATAAAAATCCTTAATGACAAGCACAATTCCTTAATGACAAGCAAAAATCCTTAATTACAAGCATGTGCTTGTAATTAAGGATGTTCGCTTTTTTGCGTCCCCCGCTTTTCAAAAACAAAAGCCGCAAATCCTGGTTTTGGACCGAAAACTGGGGGACAGACCCTCAATTCTGTCCCCCAGTTTTCGGTCCAAAACCCGGATTTTCATGTTTTTTTGTCTGAAAAGTGGGGGACACAAAAGCCAAGAAATCTTAATTACAAGCACCTGCTTGTAATTAAGGATTTTTGCTTCTCATTAAGGAATTGTGCTTGTCATTAAGGATTTTTCTGCAAAAAAATAGTTTTGCTTGCGAATACGGTTTTTTGCTTGCAAATCAGGATTTCTCCTCGAAAATCTGGATTTTTCCTGTAACTACGGTTTCTTGCCTATCGGATTCGTGTTTTCCTCGCGCAAACTGCTTTACCAGTGCGCAGGGCTAGCGTCCATGGCCTAGAGATTGAAGTTGGTCCGGCTGGCCGAGACTAAGGAAGTAATTGCGGACGCTCCTTGAGACGTGGGGGACACAAAGGCCACAAAACCTTAATTACAAGCACCTGCTTGTAATTAAGGATTGTTTCTTGTCGTTAAGGATTTTTGCTGGTCAAAAATCCTTAATTACAAGCACCTGCTTGTAATTAAGGATGTTTGCTTGTCATTAAGGATTGTTGCTTGTCATTAAGGATTGTTGCTGGTCAAAAATCCTTAATTACAAGCACCTGCTTGTAATTAAGGATGTTTGCTTGTCATTAAGGATTTTTGCTGGTCAAAAATCCTTAATTACAAGCACCTGCTTGTAATTAAGGATTTTGTCTTGTCATTAAGGATTTTTGCTGGTCAAAAATCCTTAATTACAAGCACCTGCTTGTAATTAAGGATTTTTTCTTGTCATTAAGGATTTTTGCCGGTCAAAAATCCTTAATTACAAGCACCTGCTTGTAATTAAGGATTGTTGCTTGTCATTAAGGATTTTTGCTGGTCAAGAGTCCTGAATTACAAGCACCTGCTTGTAATTAAGGATGGTTGCTTGTCATTAAGGATTGTTGCTGGTCAAAAATCCTTAATTACAAGCACCTGCTTGTAATTAAGGATTTTTGCTTGTCATTAAGGATTTTTGCTGGTCAAAAACCCTTAATTACAAGCACCTGCTTGTAATTAAGGATTTTTGCTTGTCATTAAGGATTGTTTCTTGTCATTAAGGATTTTTGCTGTTCAAAAATCCTTAATTACAAGCACCTGCTTGTAATTAAGGATTTTTTCTTGTCAGTAAGGATTGTTGCTGGTCAAAAATCCTTAATTACAAGCACCGGCTTGTAATTAAGGATGTTTGCTTGTGATTAAGGATTTTTGCTGGTCAAAAATCCTTAATTACAAGCACCTGCTTGTAATTAAGGATGTTTGCTTGTCATTAAGGATTTTTGCTGGTCAAAAATCCTTAATTACAAGCACCTGCTTGTAATTAAGGATTTTTGCTTGTCATTAAGGATCGTTGCTGGTCAAAAATCCTTAATACAAGCACCTGCTTGTAATTAAGGAGTTTTTCTTGTCATTAAGGATTTTTGCTGGTCAAAAATCCTTAATTGCAAGCACCTGCTTGTAATTAAGGATGTTTCTTGTCATTAAGGATTTTTGCTGGTCAAAAATCCTTAATTACAAGCACCTGCTTGTAATTAAGGATTTTTGCTTGTCATTAAGGATTTTTGCTGGTCAACCATCCTTAATTACAAGCACCTGCTTGTAATTAAGGATTTGTGCTTGTCATTAAGGATTTTTGCTGGTCAAAAATCCTTAATTACAAGCACCTGCTTGTAATTAAGGATTTTTGCTTGTCATTAACGATTTTTGCTGGTCAAAAATCCTTGCTGGTCAAAAATCCTTAATTACAAGCACCTGCTTGTAATTAAGGATGTTTGCTTGTCATTAAGGATTGTTGCTGGTCAAAAATCCTTAATTACAAGCACCTGCTTGTAATTAAGGATGTTTGCTTGTCATTAAGGATTTTTGCTGGTCAAAAATCCTTAATTACAAGCACCTTCTTGTAATTAAGGATGTTTGCTTGTCATTAAGGATTTTTGGGGGTCAAGAATCCTTAATTACAAGCACCTGCTTGTAATTAAGGATGTTTGCTTGTCATTAAGGATTTTTGCTGGTCACAAATGCTTAATTACAAGCAGGTGCTTGTAATTAAGGATTTGTGCGTGTCATTAAGGATCTGTTTCTTGTCAAAAATGCTTAATTACAAGCGGGTGCTTGTAATTAAGGATTTGTGCGTGTCATTAAGGATCTATTTCTTGTCAAAAATCCTTAATTGCAAGCACCTGCTTGTAATTGAGGATTTGTGCGTGTCATTAAGGATCTGTTTCTTGTCAAAAATCCTTAATTACAAGCACCTGCTTGTAATTAAGGATTGTTGCTTGTCATTAAGGATTTTTGCTGGTCAAGAGTCCTGAATTACAAGCACTTGCTTGTAATTAAGGATGGTTGCTTGTCATTAAGGATTTTTGCTGGTCAAAAGTCCTTAATTACAAGCACCTGCTTGTAATTAAGGATGTTTGCTTGTCATTAAGGATTTTTGCTGGTCAAAAGTCCTTAATTACAAGCACCTGCTTGTAATCAAGGATTTGTGCGTGTCATTAAGGATCTGTTTCTTGTCAAAAATCCTTAATTACAAGCGGGTGCTTGTAATTAAGGATTTGTTGCTTGTCATTAAGGATTGTTGCTGGTCAAAAATCCTTAATTACAAGCATTGTTGCTTGTCATTAAAAAAATTTGGTGGTCAACAATCCTTAATTACAAGCACCTGCTTGTAATTTAAGGTTTTGTGGCTTGCCATTAAGGATTTTTGCTTGTCAAACTTCCTCAATTTCAAGCCCCTGCTTGCAATTAAGGGTTTTTGCTTGTCATTAAGGATTTTTGCTTGTCATTAAGGTTGTTTTTTGGTCAGACATCCTTAATTGCAAGCGCCTGCTTGTAATTAAGGATTCTTGCTTGTCATAAAGCATTTGTGCTTGTCAAAAATTCTATTTTGAAGCAGGGATTTTCACGTGCTCATTAAGGACTTTTGCTGGTCAACAATCCTTAATTACAAGCACCCGCTTGTAACTAAGGATTTTTGCTTGTCATTAAGCATGTTTTTCTTGTCAAAATCCTTAATTACAAGCACCTGCTTGTAATTAAGGATTTTTGCGTGTCATTATGGATTTGTTCTTGTCATGGGGGGGGCGCCGGCCGTATACAAAAACTGTTTTTTGTAAACAGCTGGGCGGACTGCGAATTTGTCAACATGAAAAGCAATTGTTTCTCCACTCCTCTCCTCTTGGTTTGAAGTTTGCGGTATATAGACGTTTGCGTGTGTCGTCCGTTTGCCACCTTCGTGAGTTTTCCCCTCCTCTCCTTTTGGTTTGTGCTTTGCGTTTTCCCTTCCCTCTCTGTATGCCCCTTCTCGTAAAGTATATGGACGTTTGTGTGTGTTCTCTGTTTGCCACCTTCGTGATTTCTCCCCTCCTCTCCTTTTGGTGTGTGCTTTGCGTTTTCCCTTCCCTCATCTGCATGCCCCTTGTCGTGTCGTGGAGTATATGGACGTTTGTGTCTGCGTTCTCCGTTTGCCACCTTCGTGATTTCTCTTCTGCTCTCCTTTTGGTTTGTGCTTTGTGTTTCTCTGTGTGCCCCTTGTCGTGTAATTAGCACATGGACGCTTGTGTGTGTGTCCTCAGTTTGCCACCTTCGCGATTTCTCCTTGGTTCCTCACGGTGTTTCTTTGAGGGAACCCTTCTCTCGTCAGGGAAACAAGTAGAACTTCATCAAGCGGGGTCCATCTTAAGACATGTGTGCCCACCAGTGAGGTCCAATCCCAACCAATCCAAATCACAGGTGACGTGAGGTTTGGCATGTATTTGCCCGGATGGGTTTCATATTTTTTTAGTTGGTTCCCTTTTGGGGGTTTCCCAATTTCTAACTTGGTTTGTGCTCTGTTTTCTCATGTAGACTAGACAGGCACAGCCAAGCCACACAGAACATTGTTTCTATCGTTGAGTGCCTACTTGAAGGACGCTCGATGCCAACCCTTCGACCATGTTTGCCATTCATCGCCCATTCCTAGGGGTAGGACACACGTAGGGTTTCCACATACTGCATGTGCATAGATGACTTGCTTTTGGGGGGGCTGAGAGCAACGTTGTCGTTTTCCATTTGCATTACACAAACAATGTGGTTTGCGATGTGCACGACACAGCTGGCGAGGGAGTTGCCGGAGTATTGCAGCATAGCTTCAATACTTGCCGACGCTGTTTTTTCGTGATTGTTGGAGCTCGCATTTTCCGATCAGCCCAAAAAAGCGCAGGGGCCATTTTGCATCCGGATTGTCAAATCACATGTCTTAGCAACCCTTATTCTCAAGCACATGTCTTAAATACAAGCCAGAACCCCTATTTGTGCAATTCCCCAGGTCAAAAGGAGGGAATTCGCCGAATATTGCGAATGAACAAAGGAAAGCCTACTCCCCGCTGGGGTTTATGGCTTGTGACTTGCAATATCCAGGTGGGATCCCTCCACTGGCGTTGCGAGAAACAGTTGCCTGAAGAGTTGTACCTGAAGGTTGCAGCTTCGCACGGGGTTGTTTAATACTTGGATGCGATTTCTGCTTTAAAGCACCCCTTTGTTATGAACTGGTACTGGCCCGGGGGATAACATAAGTGTCCACAAAATCTGAGCCAAATGACGTGACTGAAAAAACGATGCGAGTCAGTACGAGTCCGGCGCTTTTTTGTGGCAAAAGGAAAACAGAGGGGGGGGGACCAAAAAGCACGGCCACCTCCAATTGAGCAGAGCTGCATGAGGCTGTGGAGCGCCATGCTTACTTTCAATCAATACTAGCATAACAATAGGGTTCTAAGCAGGCGTTCATGTGTGAGGGAACCATGTTTGTCACGCGAAAGGGAAGCCAAATTATGAAAGTTTGAGACAAGGGTCATGACTGGCGCTGGTTTGTGAGTGTTCGCGCTGCAGGTGTGGGAGCAAGTGTGCATATATATATATATATACACATGTGATTATAAGAGTAATAATAATAGCACATGTGTATATATATATATTTATATATCGGTATGCCTACTTCATGTGAATCACATGATTCCCTGAACTTGCCGAAATGAAGGGCAACAGCGTCTGCTTTCACCCAGTGGCACCCCAAGCCAACGCAGGCAACTGTTTGTTACCCCACGCATGCTGCCTGACTTTCCATTTTCATCGCTGGACCTTGCCTCATCCGGGGCAAAGGCGAAGCGTTTCACCGCAAAAGCGTTTAGTTGGGTGTGGCTGAAAAATGAGAGTTCAGGGTGTACTCTTCCTGTCCCTTACCAGGGTCCCGTTTCGGGTACCTATTTTCAGACCTGCCTCACCAAGTAACCGCCAGGTTGCTTGCGCTGATTTATAGCTTCTTGCATCTTTTTGCAGTTGTGCACGCATGTACATGGGTGTATGTGTGCGTGCATTCTGTTAGAGCCGGAAGCCCCAGTGGAAAGAATATATGTTTGAGGGCTCCCCATCTAGAGGCACCACGTGCCTACATGAAATGCGTCTCTCTTATTCAAACAGGGTGCTTGCGAAATGAATGAGCCATTCTGATGCTTTTTCTTGTGCTCGAAACCCTTAGGGAACCAACAAAATTAACCTTTGTTTCTGGGTCCCTTTGGCAAGTGAGTAAGATATAGCGTTATGCTCTTGGAGTGTGTTCGATGTCGCCAAGATCGAACATTCTCGGCCGTAGGCGCAAGATCTTGGGCGTACGCCTGTGTCCCTAGAGCCCACCCAACGCTTGCTGCTTTTTTTGGGCGGTTGGGGGGGTGCCGCGAGAGCATGACCCAGACCCTTTCTGTTGGATGGATTGCACAAAATGTTTGAAGGGCGCAAAACGCATGGACTCACTTGACTGGCCGGGATCGCGTGGCACCCCTTCCAAAACTGTGTGCCCATGTCATTGACAGCGATCGCAGTATGTCGAAATGAGACCTCTCGCTGCATTTCCATTGGAATCTCCGAAGGCCACCCAGAAACTAGACTGGTCTTCCGACAACTGCCGAAGCTCGGAGCGGGGCTAAGCAGAAGGCTGTGGCAGAGAGTATACAGCCTTAACATGGAGCCAAAAAACACGACCCATGAAGGAATCTCTTTTGGGGCACCCTTTTTTCTGGTTAATTTTGTAGCAGTCTGTTCAATTCTCAAGCCCTGAGGAAAAGAAACAGAAACCCTGACTCAAGCCCTCACCTGCCCCGAGTCGCGAGTATCGGCGCAGTGGTGCGACCCGCGACTGCAAGAAGGGGCCCACTATGACCCCCCAAGCCTCCCGCGAGAAAGGTGGCGCGTTTTGCGCGGGGGTGGCTTCGTGGCAGCGTGCAAGCTGAGCAGAAGGCCATCATGAAGGATGCAAAAAAAGAGCCGCCTTCCCATGGAACACGTGGACTTCGGGGTCAACGCAAAGCTGCAAGTCAACTTGCGGCGCGTGCGGATTGGAGGCCTCGGCCGTATGTGGCAAGTTCGACTCATTCCCAGTTGCAACCAAAGCAAAATGGCCTGTGTTTGAGCTCAGTATTGTCACAGGCCCGTGAAATGGCTTTAATGTTGGCCCAAGGGAAAGATGATCCAGGAGTTGGTCCTAGCAAAGGCCAAACGACCCTTTGCAATGACAAGTCGAAAGGCTTGAATCCAAACCCAGACTTGCCTACGATGCATGACAGGGGTATGTGCTGCTTTCTTCTTGGGGTTTGCCAGCCATCCTCCACTGCTGTTGCCCTTTGAGGCAATTTTAAGTTTCTCTTGGCGTGATGTTCGCGGCCATGTCAGGAACGCAGTTCGAGCCGGCATGTAGTTTCAGATTTGAGCTGACGTATTACTTGACGAGGAAGGCTTAGATAACCTGTTCAGATTGACAAGAGTTCCAGGCACTGGAATAGGATTTTTTCACACTAAACTACCTGAGCTCGTCGTAATACGTCTGTAGCACCTTTCGGGGTGTCAGATTGTCAAAGCTGGCATGAGGCATGTTCGGCGAGCTCTGGTCAGATTCCGAGAATCCCACACCCTGTGCACGGTTGAAGCTTGAAAATAACTTCTTTCTTGGATATCCTCGAAGGCAACCAAATTTAATCACGGTCCGACAAAAAGTTTTCAGCGTACCCCACATTTGTTTCCGCTTGAAATGGGGTCGAGCAACTTTTTTACCAAACCCTTGGCACTCCTACAGGGACAGGTCATTCCACAACAAGCTTTTTAGGTCATTCCACAACAAGCTTTTTGACACAGCGATTGGTTTCTAAAAGACAAGGTTGTGCGCAATCATGATAGTCTCTGGGTTGACGAAGAGAGAGTCTCTGGGTTGGCGAAGCTTCGGGCCGCTAAAAGCTCGTGTGGCAAACGTTTGCTAAATTTGGCCGGTTCAGAGTGGCTGGGAGCCCAAGCCCACGTGAAATCCAACATGTAGCTGCTGTGGGCCATCCAAAACCGTTTCGGGCCGCGAACAGTTCCGATTTCAGGTCCGCTCGGATCCAAAATTTGGCCGTTCAGGGCCGGAAGTTCCAATTAATTTCACATCAGCTCAGTCGAATTGGCGTCTCCTGTGAAAGGAGAGGAAAGCCCAGACCAGAAAAGGCTGAGCTTTGGTACCATCAAGAAGTCGCTGACGACCCTTCCATGATGACCCCGGAGCCCACATCTTCTTCATCCTGCACACCTTCTCTCGGCTTGAGAGAGCGGGCCCGTGTCGTTTGAGCTTCGGGAGCAGCAGCGCGCAGAAACTTTGCCTCAGACTTTTAACCGGGGGCAGTGCCCAAAGTCCATGCCTTCGTAGCGCTTGGAAGGCTTGCTGGCAGCTGCAAGGGAGTGTTGGCACTAGCAGCCCTGTTCCGGAGACGTCTCGTTATTGCCTCGTTTTGCATGCGAGAAGCGCAGGCCTCGTAGGAGACTCGGCTTGGCTGAGCAAAACGCACCTTCTTCACTCTCTTACCTCTTTCTCTCCAGCGCTCGATGACGCAAAGCAGCTTGCTTTTCCGCCTGCTTCGCATCAGCGTTCTTTCTAAGAAAGCGAAGCTGCAGCGTAAGGCGAAGGCTGTCCGCAGCAAACACCGCCTTTCAAGGAGAGGGCCTGTCGTACTCAGCTGGCTCGTCTACTTGGCCGAACACTGGCCTCCATGCGCTAAAGCAAATCAGCTACCGCGAGCTGTGCGAGTGGGGCAATGAAAGGTGTCGGGCCTTCCTGGCTCATGATCCTCCTCTTTCCTGCCGTTTCGCCCCCATGTCAAAGACAGACCGCTTGCGTTAGGGAAACATGGCTTGCAAGATCCTGGGCTGCTAAATTTACCCTACCCTTACATGACCCCGCAAAGCCTTCACACCCTGATGGCTTCTAATGCATCTCCGTCCTCTTCGACGTGTGTGAATTTCGTGTACGTAGGACCAACTAGAAGGAGCGACACTAAGATGGCACACGCGCAACAACAGTCATGTGTCATCTGATCTCAAAAAAACGTAGGGCTGATTTACTAGACACTAAGATGGCATACCAAAAATGCATATGCCATGTGAATGAACGCGGAGCCCGACTACCCGAACTTTCTGCGGGCGTGCTATTTAGTCGGCACCAAGATGACCCAATGCTGGACGGAGCCGCGCTCTGAGCTGGCCGGCAGACATCCGCCTTGCCTGCGCCACGGCCTATATAACCTTGACTTGGTGGCTGTCGAGTTCGAGCAGGCGTCCCAGGTCCGAGAGATGGACGCAGTTGCATCTGCCGTGCTGCTACTGAGAGCTGTGCTGCTTCTTCTTAAGGCACACGAGTTAAAGGACATGTTTATCATTCACGCGCACACACTTAAAATTGCAGCGAAAATCGAACCAAAAACACAGCAGCGGCCAAGTTTCCTCAGCCTCTACGCCCTGCCGCGCAGGGAGAGGTCCGCAAGCATCCACAAAGGCCGGCGCCTGGCGCAGCATCGGTGGACAGACCCAAGGCAAACGCTACGCAGTTCTCCCCGTGCCTCTGCTGGAGCTGAGACCTACTCCGTCGCCGAGAAGATGATCTGGAACAAGCACATCGCCGCTGCCGACGGCAGCCCCACCCTCCAGGGTGCTGCCAAGACAGCTGGGGCGCCGAGCCTGAAAGGGGTTCTGAGGTTTGTCTTCACCTCGCTCCACGCATGAGCCGGGAGATTGACCTTGCTTCGCAAGATGCTCGGCCAAGGCGAGCCACAATCAAACCCCGAGTAGATGAAGCTTAGTAACTCGCCTATTGAATTTGCTTTCGGCGCGCCACCTACTACAAGGCTTTCCAAATGACTCAGGTGACCAAGCAGCGTCGTAGCTGGCGGCGACAATTGTGCTGAGTCCATCGCAGCCTTTTCAAAACGCCAAATGAGACGCACAAACTTGCTGTCTTCTGTTTCACGTGACAAGGTCGAGCATAAAAGCCTCCTTTGCGAACAAAGAGCCTAGGCTGCCGCGCGTCCTGCGGGTGCCGCCTGTGCGCCACCACTATGTAATTAGACAAGCTTGTGATGACAAATGATGACAACACAACCGAAAAAATCGACTATCAATGTTCCTTTTCGTCCAAAGCCTGCTTGATCTATTGGTGTTTCCAGCGCCTTGAGGTCTCGTGCATAAATACAGTGTTTTTGAGCACCTCCGGTGCTCAGCTGAGTTTGCCTTTAATGGAAAAAGAAGAAACTGCGAGCAAAGGCCATGACCGGGGTTTGCTGATGTCACCCTGCGCGAACATATTTCAACATTTTCAACCATGTTCGCGGGCCTGAAGATGTTGCTTCAGACTCGTCCAAAGTGTTCCATTCAGACGCAGTGGAATTCGCAGTTCAATCTTTCTTAGTCTGGTTTTGCTGGCTCCGGGTCCGCTAAGTACTGGTTGTATTAGTTAGTATTGGTTTAGTATCGATTGGGCTCCGTTTTTTTTTCACCCTCCGAACTTGATTTTTCAACCCTTCCTTTTTTTTCAACCCTCAAACCCTGCTTGGGAACCGTCTGCGGGAACCTTGTTTCTCCAACCCTGAGAAACCCTTTCTTTTCAACCCCTCACCTTGTTTTTTTTCACCCTCTGCCTTGTTTTTTTCACCCTCGGCCTTGCTTTTTTCACCCGCGAGCTTGCTTGTTTCACCCCGCAACCTTGTTTTTCTCACCCTAAACCTAAAACAACCTAAGCCCGCCCCGCACCCAACCCAACCCAAACCAACCCTAGGCCCGCCCTAAGCCAAATGTTGCCAACCCTCAATATCTCTAAATCAATCTCAAACCAGCCAAACACGCCCAAACCCACCCACCCTACACTAAATCACGCGAAACGAGCCCTAAGCGAACCAGAAACATCTCTTTTCCAACCCTAAACCCACCCCAAGCCAAGCTACACGCACCCTACACCACCACAGACCTACTCGAAACCACCCTAAAGCAAACATAACCCACCCGTAACCAATCCCAAACCGACCCTAAACCAACCCTAACAAACTAAACCCACCCTAGACCAACAAGCCAGTCCTGAACCCACCCTAAACCCACCCTACACGAACTCTGAACCCGAACCTTGATCCAACCGTAATCCCACCCGACTCCTTACTAAGACCAGCCGCAGGAGTTACAGACAAGATATAGAGGTTACGCAAATTTAACGGAACTTGCATCTACTTATAACTAACTTCGCAACAGATACAAACAGTTATCCGCAGGTAGTAAGTTCGCAAAAAAAGATACAAAAAGTTAGAAAAATGTAGAAAAAGTTATCCAAACTTACAAAAAGTTACAAAAAGTTACAAAAAAGTTATCGGAGAGCAAAAATCACACGTTGTGGTCAGCACATAATTGCACAAAACAAGCAATGCCTAGATACGAAAGCGGTTGAAAAAGAGTGAAATCTCTCAAGGATCCGTCAATGAACGCTGTCAAAACTCTCTAGCCGCTCAAGACTCTCCACGCTGTCGAAACTCTCCGAAACTCTCCAGCCGCACAATTTTTCTAAGACAGCCGTCGTCGAGTCCGTCAAATCAACACTAGCAGGTTGCCATCCACCTCTATCCAATAGGCAGGGCAGAGCCATTTACAGGAGTTCAGCTGACGCCACGCCTTACAACTTGTGGGCTCAAAAGAAGGCGTCGAAAAAATAGCGTGGCTTTTTTGAGCCCAGGCTAAGGCTTAAAACTTGCATCTCTTGAACCACGCGTCGAAAAAATCGCACCTAGACATTCAATCACTTCGCCGCGGCGACGAAATGCTTCAAGCATGATGCATTCAGACGCCAGCAGCAGCGGCTGCCCCGGCTCCCAGAGCCCAAGGGCGCGTTTTTTTGGGGTTGGAGACAAGTGAAGGCAGTCAAAATTTGGGCTGACACATTTTCAGCGGGCCCCGTTTCAGAATTTTCTGAATTTATTCACAAATTTTCTGACCTCAGCAAATGGAAACAAGTACTGGGCAAGCCTCAAATTCATAATGTTTATGAATTTATTCAGAATTTTCTGAATTTATTCAGATTTTTTCTGAACTCAGCAAATGGAAACAAGTACTGGGCAAGCCTCAAATTCAGAATTTTCTGAATTTATTCAGAATTTTCCTGAATTTATTCAGAATTTTTCTGAATTTGTTCAGAATATTTCTGAACTCAGCAAATGGAAACAAGTACTTGGCAAGCCTCAAATTCAGAATTTTTTCTGAATTTATTCAGAATTTTTCTGAATTTGTTCAGAACTTTTCTGAATTTATTCAGAATTTTTCTGAACTCAGCAAATGGAAACAAGTACTGGGCAAGCCTCAAATTCATAATTTTTCTGAATTTATTCAGAATTTTCTGAATTTATGCAGAATTTTCTGAACTCAGCAAATGGAAACAAGTACTGGGCAAGCCTCAAATTCAGAATTTTTCTGTTTTTTCAGAATTTTTCTGAATTTACTCAGAATTTTCTGAACTCAGCAAATGGAAGCAAGTACTGGGCAAGCCTCAAATTCAGAGTTTATTGAATTTATTCAGATTTTTCTGAATTTTTCCGTACCGTTAGCAGGTCAGTATTTCAATGCCAATGGATCCCCCCTCAAACCCTTCAGGCCAAAACTCTCAAACTCTCAAATCTGAACCCCTGCAGCTCTCAAATGAGTTGTGCACAAGCTCTGGTTCAACACTGTCTCTCAGCTACACACATCAAGCTCTCACCACTCTTGAGTCACACATGATGTCATGCAAATGTTCCTGCTCGAGTTTGGAGTGTTTGAGAGTTTCTGAATTTGACTGGGCAGCTTCTTTGCTTGCAGATTTCACTGATGCTCGAGTCACACACCATGCAAATGTTTCTTGAGAGTTTGGAGAGTTTGAGAGTTTCTGAATTTGACTGGCCAGCGCCTTTGCTTGCATAATCACTGATGCTCGAGTCACACACCATGCAAAACTCTCATAAACTCTCACCCCCTCAGAACTTTCGAAACTCTTAAACTCTCAAGACGTTCCAGGTTCTCATCAACTCTCAAACCCTGAAAACTCTCATAAGCTCTCACCCCCTCAAAACTCTCCAAACAAAACCCCCGTGATGAGACAGGGGATCCTTTCATTTGAGCCGCTTTTTTGCATTTTCGCCAAACAACAACGAAGCCGCCGCGTTTCCTCGCGGATGCGCGCTTGCCTTATGACGGGCGAAAGCCTTGTTTGGACTTAGGAGGCGGCGTTGTCGGCGCCGCCTCAAAAATGTCTCGTTTGGAGTTCGGAGGCGGCGTCGTCGGCACCACCGGTCCCAGATCGCACTTGCAGTCCTTGGCTGCTTGCTGCAAAGCTGACGCGTCTTTGCCCATCAGATAGCTTTCAAATTTCCAGCCGTAGCAAACCGCGCAGATCGGGTCTTGGTGCCAAATTAGGCGTCATGACATGGCGGCCCCGCGTATGCACTTGATCCTAATATAGCTCAAGCTCTCAGTAATCCTCTCACAAAACCGCAGCCGAGGCCAACGCTGGCTGCACCGATGTTGCACAAAGCTCTCAGCAGATTGCTACCAAAACATGGCGAGTTTGCAAAGCACAGCTTACGTGGCGATCAACGAAAACCGACTCGAAAAAAAAAAGAAACAGTTATAAAAAGTTAGCAAAACTCATCAAGAGTTACACTCACTCAACTTAGCTTAAAAGTCCACTATCGAAACTTATATCTAGATGCGAAAACTTAATAAAAACTTACCATAACTTAAAAACAAATAACAAGTCCAATGAACGATTATATGTCCCCGCAAGTGTTGGAAATGACTATGCCCGAGTTGAGCTAGTTGCCGAGCACTTGCCGAGCGCTTGCCGCCCGGTTGCCGCCTACTTGCTAACTGCTATAACTTGTCGGCAAGCGCCGCGGCTGGTCTTAGTAAGCTTAGCCTAAGCCAAGAAGAAACCCACCCCAAACCCACCTAAACCCCAATCCCACCATAATCTAGCCTTAACGCAACCCGAAGCCCAACCTAAACCAACCCTGAACAGACCCACCGACCCAAAACCAACCCTCAACCCTAAGCCAACCCTAACCCAATCCTAAACCCACTCTAAACCCAGCTTTAACTAATCCCGAACCACCCCGAAAACAAACCTTAAACTCAAGCCCAGCAAAAACCAACCCGAAACCAACCTCGCCCCCACCCTAAACTCACCCAAAAAACAACCATAACTCCCCACCCTAAAAACGCTAAACCCACACTAAACTCAGAAACCAACATAGGCCAGCCCTACACCAACCCTCACCAACCCTGAGCCACTGCAAACCAACCTTAAGCCAACCATAAGCCTGTACCAACCATGAACCCACCCTGATCCAACCCTAAATCCAGTGAAGCCAACCCTAGGCCAACCGCAAAACCAATCCACATCCAAGCCTAAACCAACCCCAAACCCCATCCGAAACCATCCCAGAACAACCAACCCAAAACAAACGAGCAACATACCCTTAAAAACCTTAAGCCCACCTGAAATCAAGCCACCCAAGCCTCCCCTAGCACAACCCCAACGCCAGCCTGGACACAGACAAACCGCAAACCCGCCCTGAACCAACCCTACACCACTAGACCACCTAAACCAAACACAAACCCACCGAAATCCTGCTCTAAATCAACCTAATCCAACCCTGCACCCAAAGCCGACCCCAAGCCCACCTCAAACAGATTCTAGGCCAACACTAAACCCACCCCTAAATCCACCCTGAAGCCTTTCGACACAAGCCCTAATCCCACCCTAAACTAACATCATGTAAACCCAACCTTAATCCCAACCCTGACCTCACCCTAAACCTATTCCAAAGCCACCCTTAACAAACCCAAAATCCATCCTAAACCAACCCTAAACCAATCATAAACCCACTGTAGACCCATTCTCCAAGCCAAAAACCCACCCTCATCCAACTTTGAATTCACCAAAAACCCAGCACAGACCTGCTCGAAAGCAACCTTAAACTTAAACCGACCCTTCCCATCCCAAACCTAAACCCACCCTCAACAAATCCTACCCCACCTCTAAATCCCACCCTAAACTAGCCTTAATTCCGAGGTCGCCCAACCCAAACCAACACAACCCTGAACAAAACCGCCATCCGAAATCAACCCTAAACCCACCTCCCCCCCCGCCCGAACCCACCCTAAACCAACCCTAAATCCAAAACCACTCTTAAACCAACCCAACCCTAAACCGTTGCTTAGTGCAGTTGCCGCAGGAAGAAATGGAGGGTTAAAAGGAAAAGGTGGAGGGTCAGAAAGAAAGGGGGGAGGGTTAAAAAACAGGGAAGGGTTGCAAAAAAAGGTTTGGAGGGTGAGAAAAAAGGGTTCCCCGTATCGATTGGTTTAGTATCGATTTGTAGGAGTTTAGCAATGCCAAGACTTGGAATCATGTTTTTTGATCACCCCGCAGCCACATTGTTTTCCCACCGAAAATCTCCCCCTTTTCCTCTTCATGGTCGAACATTTGTTGGATTATCTCTCGCCTCATTTCGCTATCCGACAGTATGTACATGTACGTAGAGGCAAAGCCGCAGTTTGCGGCCAGCATCAGCCGAGTTCGGGGAATCTGGCTTCATGAGCAACCTGTGGACCTGCTTCTCGCAAGTTAGTTGAAGGCCACAATACACGCTGGCAAGATGCCCATGCCCGGACGTTTGAACAGATACCTTGCATGGTGTTCGCTTGAGCTCAGCCACGGGGTCCTTTTTAGATCCATTAAAGTGGTACCCCACAACCCGTTTCAATCATCAAAGCCTTTCTCGAATACCTTGTGACTTGACCCCCGGGCTTTGGAATCTCAAGCTGCCAAGTCTTCGTGCGTGATATGGCTGTTCTGGGCCATTCCCCGGCGTCGACGAGAGGACAACTGCCGCATGAACTACCACAGGGATTGTGGAGCTACATGTCTTGATCACGTAAGGACCCCAACAACTAGTTGTGATGTGAATTGTTGTTTTGTTGCTTCCCTTTAACACTTATTGAGCAAAGACTGCCAGCAGCACTATTGCCACACACCTTCAACTGTCTCATGTTTGTGCTTCCTTCTGTATCCCAGGTTGTGGGAACCTTGATGACGGGGACTGGCATTCGGAAGCCACATCCGCACCCGCCGGAATTCGTGGAAAGGCCAACATGATATGCCGGTGGGCAGCATGCAACGCTGCTATGTTTTCCTAATAGCAAACCGAAATGAAACCACCCAAGGGGAGGATTGTTGAAGCCCACAACTGCAGTGTTTTCTTGAATTGAGGAATCTGCCGTGGCAGGCACATGAACCAACCCCGTTTTGCCGACGCTTTCGGAAGGAAGATGTTTCGGCCTTCCATTTTGTTTAAGAAGATAGATTATTTTCTCCTGTTGGTGTGAAAAAGGAAGCTATCGCTGGATATGTTTATTTTTGCAGTAGACAGAAGCAAATGGAGGATTCAGACAGGACTTTGAATGCTGCTCATGTTGCAAGCCTGGGCCCGGCCATGTGCCGTTTCCTTTCTTGGTTGGCTCTGCGCGGCTTAAACGCCAGGGTCTTTGACGGTGCTCGGTGAAGCTCACCTTTTTTTTCACACGGGCATGCTTGCAGCTTCCAGAGACGTTGCGACGTGGC
>CAUJNA010003457.1:390293-452793 GCA_963377175.1 Effrenium voratum | reverse complement strand
TGTTTGCTACCATACCAAGGGTTGGAAAGTGAAACCTGCGAAGGCCAAGCGGTTGTTGCAGAGCGACGGGTTCTTCCGTGCAAGCCCTTGGGCTAACTTGCGAAGAGCCACTTGCGCAGAGCTATCCACACAAAGCGAACTTGCACACAGTATCTGACGCAGAGCAACTTGTCCAGAGCCAGTTGCGCCGAGCCAACTTGCACAGAGCTACTTTCGCAGAACCATCGGCGCAGAGTAACTTGCGTAGGGCCATTGCGCAGGTAACTTGCGCAGCGCAAGTGCTCTGAGAACTTGCGCAGGGCAACTGCCAAGGCTCTTTCGCAAAGCACTTGTTGAAGAGCAACTTGCTGGACTGTCTTGTGCGCAGAATTTGCATTCGCGCAGGGCGACTTGCACAAAGCAACACACGCAGCGCGCTCGCACAGATCGACGTGCAGACTGTTGTAGAGCACAAGTGCAGAGATTGTGCCTCAACAACAACTTGTGCGAAGCACCACGCGCAGAGCACTCAAAAGAGCAATTCGAAAAAACCCACCTGCACAGAGAAGTGGCACGGAGCAGTTTGCGTATAACGACTTGCGGGCAGCATCTTGCGGCCGACGCGCAGTCTGCCTGCACAGCGCCAAGTCTGCAGATTTGTTTGCTCATTTTGTCTTTAAAGTGGACCAGTCTGTTTTGTATGGGGGCCTTGTTCTCATCGCGGTGGGAGGATCGGGGGCTCCACACAACATTGCGGCACCATGCTTTAAGCGTGTATATAGGGCTTCGGAGGCGCAGGGGCGCAGTGGCGCAGACAGGGCCACGAGATGCTCGGTGTGTCGCTCGCTTTTTCCGAGGACTGGAGAACAGGCTAATTAGGCAGGGCTCCTTAAAAGATACATTTTGCCAATTTGAAACATGTTTTTTTCCACCAAAATAAAGGGACACCACCATTTACAAGGCAATGTTCAGGTGTACAATGTAAGAATCCCTGTTAGGCCAAACGGTTTTCCAAGTTAGTTTGGTGAAACGCCACGAAGTTTACGAAGTTGCTCCATCTCACTTGACGGCAATGGAACGTTGTTTTTGGGAGGGTCCCCATCATGTCAGAGAAGTTCAAGCTCGTTTGAGCTGACGGGTGGTTTACTTGCTTGGGAGCTCGTTTTCAACTTTCGCAAGGTTCGTGTTCTTTTGGTTTGGTTGGCCGCAAGACACACATTTTGCTGCAAGCCTTGAAGGGCACATGGATGTTTCGCTTGACATGGTGCTGGTCCTTTACTAGGGGATTCCTATTTCCAGTTCGTCATGAAATATCTGCTGGGTGCACGGGGTTGACAGGGTCAGCCCGAAGTAATGTACCACAGGACTCCAACCCACCCCTTTGCACCAGCCTGTGCTATGGCCTCATTATCTGCGTGTTTGGGGAACATTGGAAAATACAAGGGGCACGCAAAAAGAGCAATTTTCCTGCAAGAGGGCCTCCATGTCCCGCAGGGCTCTCATTTTGTTCGTTTTTTTTTTTAGGCGGCTGGCTGCTGAACATTATGTATGAGCCGTTTGAACTGAGTCCCCTCAGGCGAGTGGGGCTTAAAGGAAAACGTTGGCAGCCTTCAGGGCCAAAAGCATGCTCAGGCACGTCTCGTGTCAAATTCCATGTCCAAAATCAGGTTGAAAAGACACACCAGCACAGACTCCCCAGATTGCAATGATTCTCCCCTTAGAAGTTAGAAGCCCCAGAAGCCCCCTATAGCTTTCAGCTATCTGGGGAACATGTTCATCTTGCCTTTTGGCCGTGGCTGGAGCTTGCGAGCCCGGCATTTGAACCATTTTCCGCAGTGAGCCCCAATCGTTGCCGCTGGCCTCTCCATCCAACGCGAACGGGGTGGCAATGGGCCGCCAAAAAGAACATGTCTGGTGGGTAGGTGCTACTGGAGACAAGGGAGAAGCCGCTGGCTGGCCTTTGTTCTCATGAACTTTATGGGATTTGCCTCGTGTACTTTCCCCTGCTAATGCCTGGTAATCAGGCTGAACATGCTGGAATACAATTTTATGTACCCACCATGTCTGTGGTTGTCGCGTGCTTTTTATTCCGGGGGCACTGTATGTCACCACATGGCACTCCGTTGGTGGACGCATCCCTCAATGGCCGGAAACGGAGAAGTATCTGAGCCCTCCAGTGAAGCAGCCCTAAGAATTGATCCTCAAAGATTACAACCCTGCCTCACCCTGCGTTCACCAATCTTGGTGTGTGTTCTAACTTGTTTAGTTTGTGTTGAGCATGTTCATTCTCGGTAGGGGCGCGTGGTTTTTTTCTTCTTACATGCGATGGATGCCCTACATATTGCAAGGGGAGCGAGGGGAACCTTGGAATTGACCAAACATGTGGCTTAGTTCACTTGTAAACTTTGGTGCATTTTGCTTGGCTGTTAGGACTATAACTTTTTGCCAACTATTGGGTTTTCCACTAAACCACTAAAAGTTAAGCTTTTAGCAGGGGAGCAGATTTCGCAACCGAGTGTATGTTGGGACTCCATGGCTATGGCGAATTCCCCTGGCTTGCCAGCCGCTTTCCTGGGGCTTCCTTTGCGCCCACGCAAAATGCCTTACGCTGAAGCTTCCCTTCCGAAGCCGATTGCGCAGGACATGCCAACAGCAACTCTCTCGTGCGGGGGCCTCGGGGTTTCACACGTGGTGTTCGTAGGGCTCCCGCACGCCAGGCGCTGGGAGTTGGCAGAGGCAGCCTTTGGCGCACTGGTGAGATGGCCATGGTTCAAAGCCAATGGTACCACTTTGGTCTATGTTGTGGGGATTGTTCACCGGGGGTACGGGATTTTGACTCATGGCCATATCTTGTGATCTATGTTCCTTCGCCTTGCCCAGATGTTGGCTTCTATCTCCAGCAAGGATCCTTGCATAAAAGTTCCGGCAGTTGGGCTCCGTGGTCTTGATTGGGGGCCAGTCAGGACCAGTAAGGCAAGGTGAGGTGGTCCAAAGACAACTGAGTCCTCCCGACCCCAAGGGGAAGACGACAGTTGCATTCAGACCTGACAGTAGTTGAGAGGTGTGCATATCCCATGGCTTCCCTATGGATCTGAAGTAGTTTTGGAAAACGTGATTCGTGAGACTGACGGCCTAGGTGCCGGAAGCAGCCGAGCTGAGCCCGGCAAAGCTGCTAAAGATCGTGGCTGAAGGGCCGCTGGGGCCGCACCAACTCAGCATGTCTGTTCTATACCTGTGTTTGCGGGTGCTTTCAACCGGAGCAAGCTGTTGTAGGATTGTAAAAATTGGCGGGCCCTTGAAGCTCGTGTAAAGTTCCTTTGATGCGGCCCTCCCCCGTTCTTGGAAGGGGTGATGCCCCCCTGCAAGTGGTGGCTGATTCCTCTTGAGCGTAGCCAACCAGTTCCGGCAAAGATGTTTAGGCACAAAGAGAGCCTGACGCTAAATCCACAGGGTGCCTCCGAGAGCTGTAAAAGATGTGGCTAGTAAAAGGTTAATCTTGAACCCGCTTTAAGTGCGTAATTGTTCCACACGATTGTGCGAACCGCTGTCCGTGATACAGGGGGGATTCCCTTTCAAGAGTCTTTCATTTAACGTAGTTTGGATGGCCGAGAGTGGTACTGTGGATGGACGAAACCCTGCCCACTTTGAAACCATAGCAAGCCATTGTTTGTTGGTATTTACAGGGGAAGCATCACCCCAGGTTTTTTTTACGTGGTGCAGGAGTTCGTCCATCAACAGTATCACAGAAGTGCGAGTTGTTTGCCCAACCAAGTTTCTTTTCAGTCGGACTTGGCCATGCACCCTGGAGAAGGGCCTGGAGAGGATTTTTGTTGTTGTTTTTTTTTCGGCAAAATGCCAAGCAACCAGCAGCAGCCAAGCAACCAGCCACTCACCCAAACACACAAGCATACGAACAAAGGGCAAACACACAAGGAAACAATCAAACGAGCAAACGGACCAACCAGCGTGTGAGCGAAGAAACGGAATACCAACACCCACACACACAGAGACACAGCTAGTACCCTCCCCTGCGCCCCCCCGCCCCCATGCAAGGCACGCTCTTTGGAAGAAGCGGCGGGTGTGGGGCGCCTGCCCGGACGACACCTGGGGGCTCTTTCTCGAACACCTTGATGACATCTTGAAGCCTTACTGCCAGGGGTTGGCCCTGCTGTCAGAGGAGGACTGGCATCGATAGATCAAAACAGGCATCTCAAAAAGACGGCAAGTTGGGAGTCCCGCACGAGGGGCTTGTAACCAAACTGAAGAGAACTTACCAAATACCCGTTTGAATTGCCCTTGGTTCGGACAAAAAGTCTCAATCTGCCCAACTGGTGAGGGAATCCGCCGGCAAACGTGTTGGTCATGGTTCGTTTTACGGGGCCCGGGAGCAAGCTGAGTATTCGAATGGGCTCGCAAAACGTGAGGAAGGCGCAAGCTTTGTTATCAACCACACCCAAAAATGGTAGGTATCCTGAAGAAAAGCATTGTTGACCCAGGATTAATAAACCCGTCCCATTATTTATTGGGGGGTGTTCCCTCCAAAAGTGATAAAGGGGACACCCCCTATTAATCAACCAGCGGTTTATTAGTCGGGGGTTAGCACTGCATGGTTGTTGGTTTTCTAGAAAGAAGGATCCCTGGAAAGAATTTTGGAAGGTGCCCCTAGAATGGTAAGCATCAGGTATCCCCTAGCATGATTGTGTTGAATTGTTTAGGACGTTATGGAGCTACAGCAGCTAGCTGGGTGGGCGCTTTCTGTGTCCAGGTGGGAGCCCGATTCCCGCCTCTCAGAAAGGTGCCAAGTCTTCACAGTGGTTAGTTTCAAGTCATACTGTGGATGGACGAAATCCACTTCGCACCATCTAAGAGACCCTGGAAGGATGATTCCCCTGTAAATACCAATAAACGGCTTCCCATGATTTCAAAGTGGTGCAAGATGTTGTCCACCCATAGTAGGTCGAATGGTTCATCTCATTCAGCGGTAAACCACATGTGTTCATATGACTTCCCTCTCTTTTTGTGAGGGCACGTTTTTTTAATGGAAAATATGCCTGTTCCCTGCAAAAGAAGTTTGGATCCGTTGGAGGTGCCCCAATGTTTGCTTTGTCAAGGAACTCAAACGATCGCTTTCTCGAAGCGCATGCAACTGCTTTTGTTTTTGTTCCTTTTTGTTTTTGTTTCCTTTTTTCCTTAATTTCCTTTTCTTTTTCCTTTTTCTTTGTTCTTTTTCCTTTCTTTTTGTCTTTTGCTTTGGCTCGGTCCAACAAAGAAAGGTTTCAACCTGGTACGGCACTTGGTGCTCGCCGGCCGGGTCTTGTTCTGGTGGCGATGGATTTTTGTGGGGGCCGCCCAGTGAAAGGCAAGCGGCTTGGCCACAAAAACCATGCCATTTGCCACTGAGCCGAGGATGGGGTCAAAAAGCCATTGGCGAAGAAATCTTGGCAGCTACGATGTCTCCCACTTCCATGGTTGTGGGAAATAGGGTGTTAGGGCCATTTTCTATGTCACCAGGGAAACCCCAACGTAGTCTTGGAAGGACCCGATGTTGGTATCACAGAAGGGGCGATTTACCACAACGATTTTCACTGCTAGTTGAACTGTTCTTCATTCTCCTCACACGAGTCACAGGATGGTGACGCTCAAAATCCGTCACTCGCCTCTGGGATTTTGACCAGATAGATGTCAGACAATTCAGGGTCGGGGTAAGCTGTTGCTTCCTGGGATGAGGTAGGGCTCACGCCCAAACACGCACACACACACACACACACACACACACCACACTTGCGATCAAGCCGATCCAGCAATCTGTTGGTTCTGCGTTTTCTGTTGTTTAGAGGTTCCAACATTTTCCCAGGATTGTTTTTCATCTCAAGGTGCTTCAGTGACGTGCGAGCACGGATGCCGTCTGGCTCTTCGCAAAGGAAGGCCAATGAGAGACTACGGTTTACTGTAGCTGTTCAAAGCCGACCCTTTGACCTTTTGGTTTTCCCTTTTGATCAACTATTAGTAAAGGACTCAACAAGCTAACCTTGCATTTTTAGGTCCTTTGAGGCATTTTGCACCGAGTTTTTCGTCTCGTTCGCATGGGGAGGACTGGAAGGAGGTGAAGTCCTGGTGTCGGATCTCCCCACGTCAGCTGTGCCACTCGGCCTTGGTTTCACTCAGGAATTTCCCTTGGGCCCTAAACATTGTTTTCTCAACTTTTGAGCATTACTCAAATGAAAACAGGCAAACAAGGTGAACTCCATTTTTTTGCGGGGGTGTTTGCTTGGGGCGGGGCTTCTGAGCGGATGGCTTTAGGGTCGAGTCACACACTTTGAGCTTTTGGGTTGGTGGAATTATTCATATTCGTCAAGGTTCCAGGGGTTGATTCCTCTTCCATTCTTTTCAAAAACCTGACGTTTTTTCCTGGGTTTCTGGAGGTTTTCTGGAAAGATCCGGATCCCTGGAAAGAATGGAAATGAAGGTACACCTAGAAAGGTCAGACAAGTTTGAGCTTGGCCGTCAAAACCAAGAGGCTCAGAAGCCCTGATTCGCATTGACACCCCTCCAATCTAATTGCCTGGGTTCCCACCGGGCTGTCATGGGATTTTTCAAGGGGACGCTGCGACCAAAGAAAAAAACACCTACCCGCGCCCGCCTTTTTGGTGCCTCACGGTTTTCACCTGGGACCCTGTAGGTTGAACCCGCATTGGGCGGAAGGTTTCCAGGGCAAGGGGATTCGGGACCCAAACTTCCTGCGCACCAGGAAAAAAAGGGGGGGTTCCGGGGGTTGATTCTGCTTCCATTCCTTTCAACCATCGGTTCTTTTCAATAACCAGCCGTTTTTCCCTGAGTTTTTTTCGAGGTTTTCTGGAAAGATCCGGATCCCTGCAAAGAAGGGAAATGCAAGGTACCCCTAGAAAAACTGGTCGCCAGCATTTGGCCGGGTGCATTTCGCCAGGTGACGTCATCGCAGCCAGTCTTGAGTTCCACCGAATGCCTGAGCCCGCCCAAGTGATGCTTGTCGCGGGAAGCTTGGAGATGACAGCTGCAGCTGCAACTGCTGCTGCGACAGCTGCATGCGTCTCCGCTTGATTAGCTCGGCGCCCCTTTTCGGCCAGAACTGGGCGTCGACCTCTCCAGGTGATTCATTAAAAAAAATGCAAGAGAGGCTCAGGGAGACTAAATCGTCTCCGTCTCTGCAACTCACCTGGGGTTACTTGCAATACTTGCTGGCTTGCTGCGACAAACAGTCTCCAGAGCTGTTCCAGAGGACCTTGCTTTCACGCACGCCTTTTCCCAGTCAACAGTCGGATAAATAAAGGACACTAGGTTCCCAAGCAGGCATGTTCGTCCGAAATAATTTGCGTGCTAACCTCCCTTTTACTACAGCTTCTTTTTTTTTTGGGGGGGGGGAGGTGCGCCTTTTCGCTTTTTGATGCAATTGTCATAGTATTGTTTTGAGTGACACCTTGATCAAATTGAGGTATCTGTTTCTTGCGCAAGCCGAATCGTTTCAAAATTTCAGCTGGGCGGGTTTTTGTCCAAACCGCTCGCAGCCTGTCAACCGCAAGGTTGATGGTGTCACAAGTTGCATGGAGCTGGCTGCAAGCAACAGCCGGGTTTCCGTCGCAACCGGATGTCTTGGACGAACGGGTGTCTCGGCATAGATTCGCATGAAGTTTTAGCGCCACACACTTGTCCATTCACTCGGTTCCCTCCATTCGCTCGGTTCCCTGCACTTCCCTTCTCGTTTGGGGCGCCTGGGCCAGTCCGTCCTCGCCAGCTTGTCCGGTGAAACTCGTGAACATCTGAGGTTGCAGAAGCTTCAAATCTGGGTGTGTATTTTGTTAGACCCGCGTACATGGTTTTTGTATGGGTTTTCCGTTTAAAACCATAAAAAGGAAGGTAGCCTCAAGGAAAGACGAAGTCGACCCCCTTGGCGATCTCTATTGATTGCCCGGCCAAGCAATTGATTCGAAAAGCTATGGGGAGATGCCTCATCCAAGCCCATGGCAATCTTTATTTGTGGTGTGCCTTTTTTTCTGGGACCCAAAATGGTGGTGCTTTTGGTTTTCCTGTCAGCCAGGCCCCAAAGAGCAAAAACAACCAACATGTTCTCCGAGCAGTGTGAATAGAGACCATTTTTGCCCGTAAGGACTTCGTATTGATTTCTAAAATGTGCCCTAGTAAGACTGCAGTTGGCAATTTGCTCCCATGGAGTTGGTTGAAATTCTAATTTGTCATTAGGAGACTTCGAATCTCGGAAATATGGATAGTTGTGGACAGCTTGCGTTGAAGAAGTATATAGTTTTTGTTGTCTTCTTTTTTTCGGGAGATTTCGCCGCACGATTGTACAACATCGTCGCAAACGGCTCGCTTGATACCGGAAAGTTACCGGGAGAACATGTCCACCCTTCAAGACATGTATGGAGCTGGTGCCCGCAATAAAGAGATGAGAACACAAGGGAAACATGGAAGGAAGAGGATTTGGCCCCGCACGTTTCTCAGCTAGATGCCCACACCGCATTGCTGGCTGACCTGACTGCTTGACTGCTGCCGTTCACTTTGGCCCCGCGCTTGCGGCGAGGCAAGCACTTGGGTTCATGTTTTCATGGCATTCAAACCAGGACGACCCTCCGCCAGGCTAACATGGAAGCTCCCAAGACCCCTTTGGAAGACTTGGCTCCATTTACAGAGGGGAGCTTCCATGTTAGTCTGACGGAGTGCATTCTTCCGGGAAAGCCCATGTTCGGACTGATTTTCGGCAACATGTGCCGGCTTCATACTGATCAGTGACGAAAAGCGAATCGACCTGTTTGCCTTTGGTTCATCATTTTTACTCATGGGTCCAATGGGTCCAACATTCTAAAGGCAAATCCTCAATGCCCCGTGCTTAGCAGCTAACTGGTCTCCGCGGCCAGTACGCATCCATTTTTGCTCTTCGTCAACTTGTAATAACACATATCGAACTCCTCGGAGTGACGGACATTGACCAAGAAGTTCGCTGGTTGTTGTTGGGAAACATTTCACATGTTTGCTTACTGTGGTTTAGTGATTGAAATCCAACCTCTCAACTGCTAAAATCTAACATTTTGCTCCCCTTCCAACGTCAACCAAGATTTGGTTTTACCCAGTCCCGAATTGATTTTGTCACTCTTGGATTTTTTCCCAGAAAACCTAAGCAAATGAAAGTTCCGGGCTGAGATGCCGACTCCCTTCATCCGACTCGCTTTCAACCAGTTTTGGTCTTGGACTTTGTCTTGGCGGGGTGCCGCGGTGCCACCGGATGCGTGCCACCGGATGCCTCTGGGTGGCTCCGGAAACCGCCCAAGAAATACGGAACGCACCTTCCTGAGCTCCGTTTCGGACTTGATACCTTTTGGGGGTTGGACCATTTCCGTGGTAAGTTCAGACTTGTTTTGGGCCAATCCACGCAAGTAAGAACCTGTGGAGACTCACTCTCACTGATTTCCGCGAAGTCCGGAAAGGTGCTCCTACTGCGCAAGATGCAGGCAGCGCAGTGATGGGATCTTTGGTGCATTTTGCCAAGGGATGTTATATAGGACTTTAATTTGTTGATCCAACTCATGGGTTTTCCGGTAAAACACTAAAAGTTAAACTTTATGTGATTAGCCATGTGTTGGAAGCATCATCGGGTATGTCACGATAGTGACGATCCCGTGGTGTTTGGCTCAAGTCGCGGCCTCGGATGAGCGTCGCCGGGCCCCCACTTCGATCACCTACGTGTCGGAGGAGAAAGAGACTTCGGCCCGGAGCAGGTTGGTGGGGAGTGCCCGTGCGGCTCATCGTCGACCCAGGTTGCGGGTATCCTTTTCCCCTTTCCCCGAGCTGTGTGTGGGGCCGGGCGCTTCCGGCAGGCTCAGGCGTGCCACCACACGATTTGGTCGCGTGTGGTCACTGGTGCGCCAGAGGCAAACCAACCCACACGCCCGTTTCTCTTTCCTTGCTGTGTACCTTTGGCCTCTGCTCCCTTTGTTCGCCTTGCTGTGGCTGTCGCCGCCGCTGCTTCTGCTGTTGCGGCTGCTTCTGCTGCTGCCGCTGCTGTTGCTGGCCTTGCCTTTGTCGCAGCTGCTGTTGTCGTTGTTGTTGTTGCTGCTGCAGTTCTTTTTTTGAGCCTCCGGCTCTTTCCGCCGACCTTGAGGTACCCATCTTCGACTACGGCTTGGTGACGTTCCTGGGCACGTTCTTTCCCGGCCTTGTGTCCTAGGCGCGTGACTGGAGGGTGCTCTTCTCCCGCGCCTTCTCCTCCCCTGGCGGCTTTGTGTTTTTTATTCTTTTCTGCGGGTGTGCCAGCCTATGGGGTGCTCCCCAATTGTCTTGCGGACGCTCGCCTGTGGGGTGCTCCCCAATTCTTTTGCGGGCAAGGGGTGCTCCCCACTTGTCTTGCGGGCGCTCACATTCATGGGGTGCCCCCAATTGTTTTGCGGGCGTGCTCGCTGGCGCTCTATGAGGTGCTCCCTGATTGTTTCGCGAGCTTGCTCGCTCATGGGGTGCTCCCCAATTTGCTTTCTGCAGGCCACGGGGTGCTCCCCATTGTCCTCATTGCGGGCGCTGTACGAGGTTTTCGCAGGCGTGCTCACTCATGGGGGCGCTTCCCTATTGGTTTTCTGCAGTGCTTTTTTTCTGTTGCTGGTACTGCGGGCCCCCCCTTTTGCCAGGCAATGACGTTTACGGAGCCTGGGGCGCGCCAGTCTGAACTCCAAGTGGAGGGGGCAATGACGGTCCGGAGCCCCCTCTGCGCTCCGGCGCAGAGGCTTCTTCTTCTCTCTCTCTCTCTCTCTCTCTCTCTCTCTCTCTCTCTCTCTCTCTCTCTCTCTCTCTCTCTCTCCTTTTCCCCTTTGGTTTGGATTGTGGTTGTTTGGTTACTTGTGTGTGGGAAACTCTGATCTTTAGTTTTGTGGCTTGTTTACCCCAACTCTCCTTTCGCCTGGGCACAGGCTCGTGCCCGAATCAGAGGTTATCAGCCATAAGGGGGGGGGGTTTCATAGTCGAGCCACTTCCGTCTGCCCACTGACCCGGCCCACCCCCACCAGTTGCTGACGTCGCATTGCTTCGGGGTGGTCGCCTCCCGACGAGGCGTGCCCAACGGGATTTGAACCACAAACCTGGAAGCTTCGAAGCCCGACGCCTTATCCATTGAGACAGGTGATCAGCCATAGGACTTTCCTGCGTGCTTGTGACGTACAAGCTCAATGACGTCGACCCCGCGAAGCTCTAGGAGCATCGTGGATGAGGAGGCCATCCTAGGTGGCCTCCGATCAGGTGATGATTTGCTGGGCTTCAACAGAGTCTGGAGGTACATTCGGCAGGCGGCGGTCGCATGCAATGCTCCCGATAAGGACATTGCTCGCGGCCGCGGCAGGTTGTGGATGACAGTGATCTCGTGATGGCAGGCTTGAAATCGCGCCCGATGAAAGGTTCAACTCTCTTTTGAGAAGCCTGTTAGGGTGTGAGCCGCGTGATGCCGCACCGCTAAGGTCCAGCAATGAGTTCCCCCTCCCAATGGGGAGGAGGAGGATCCGTGAACAGGGAGAGGAGTGCATCGGCAAAGAGCCCTTCGCCGATAGGCGAGACAGGTCAAAAGCGAGGAGAGCAAGCCCCGAGCCTGGGAGCAACCCTCTCTGAGATGCTTGATGCGGTGGATGTCCACATCCCCTGAGTCTCGAATGTCCGACCGTGCTTCCGCTGCCGGCGTTAGCCGAGGGAGGGAGCCAAGCCAAAACAGGTCAGCGAATCCTATTGGCAGAGCCTTTGTCAGTGCGCGTCAGTGAGACGGAGCGTCCGGAAAGAGTTGAAATCTCCACTCCTCCTGCTGTTAGGTCCCGGTCATCCAGGAGTTCGGATGTATATACAGGAAGGAAGAATTTGATGCTCACCTTCAATCACTTGTTGAGAGGGGTGAGGTTTGCGGGGCTGTTCCTGGCACTCTTGTTGCATTTGCGGGCCAGATTCGCATGATGAATGGTCAAATGGCATCGATGAACCAGCCATGGACGGAGGAGCGGCGGCAAGTCAGGGAAAATGTCAAGCGCCACTAGGGAGATCGAGGGTCAATCCGACGCTAGTCGGATGCGCATGATCGTTCAAAAGCTTGCGAGGGAAGTTATTCCCGACACTCATCAGATCGTTAGATCTGCGGTTGATGAGCAGGGCATTGCCGTTGTCGAAAGGTTCAACACTATGTTCACCGAGCTTCACAGCTCCGTTAGGAGGCTTGTCGCTGAACTGGACGTGTCGGAGGAGAAAGAGACTTCGGCCCGGGGCAGGTTGGTGGGGAGTGCACGTGCGGCTCATCGTCGACCCAGGTTGCGGGTATCCTTTTCCCCTTTGATCCCTTTGGTTTGGATTGTGGTTGTTTGGTTACTTGTGTGCGGGAAACCCTGATTTTTGGGACTGGGGGTTGGTTATTGTTTTGGGGTCTTTCTTTTGTGGCTTGTCTACCCCAACTCTCCTTTCGCCTGGGCACAGGCTGGTGCCCGAATCACACTTAAACAACAACTCATGTTTTCCGCATTAAATCGCAAAAACATATTCACTTTTAGCTGGGGAGCAGAAAGCGACCGAGGGATGTTTTGGGCTCGCTCGACTGGCCGAGATATCGCGTGGCATCCCTCTGGCACCCCTCCCAAACACGCAAGCCCGCACAGAAGGCGCTCGCAATGACGCCATTTTTGGCTGCGCAGAACCCTCGCGAAGACCGGGAAAGACACACTAGGCTGCGACATACGCCGCTGATATTACTCAGTCGGCGCGCTCAGCATGCCGCTTTGCTCCAGTACTGACCATTCCACCCGCTTCCGCGCGATCCAATTGAGCCACGTCCTCAAAACCCGGGTAGATGAAGGTTAGTAAGGGGCAATCCCAACCATAAATAGCGACGGATATCAGCTTTCTTAGTTCTTGACGCATGGTTCTGGGTAGACCAATGTAATACCGGGGTTTGATTATGACTCAGATGATCGCTTCTTGTGGCGCAGGACCTAGGGCCAGTGCCAGGAGGGATGTAGCCTGTCCGTATGACAAGAGCAGCTTCGTCTTTGCTGCCAGGGGCAAAGCGCATCGAAGGTGAACACCATTTTTGCGCACTTTCCCGCAGAAACGGTTAGACAGGGGCTGTTGTCTTAATCTCCCCCCAGCTTTGCTTAGACAGATTTTGTGTAACCCAAACTATGCAATTACCAGACACTATTTTTGGGTAAATGTCTTAGACAATTATGTTGACAATTATGTTGACCCATCTAATGTGGAGGTCAGACGCCAGTGAACTAAGACCTTGGCTAATTAGCGTGTTCATCAAGGTGGTAAGCCCTTTGGAATAAAAGGCGCGAAAACAGGTTTCGCGATTCATACGGGTCTTCCATTTGCTTAAGTTTTTCCCCGCTTGGTTTTAAAGGGAATCTATCACTACTGCTACTGGGCATATTTTTAATTTTTCCCGGCATCTTATTCAAATGGAAGGAGTTGTGATTCGATTGGAACGAGCCCTTGCCCCGAGCCTGCAGCCGCCGAGCCGCACCCGGCTGGTCAGGACCCCCAAATGGCCATGGTTCAAAACCAATGGGATCCCCATTTTGAGATACGTGAACTCACCAACCGTGTTAGTCCATTTTGAAATGTTCACTGGGGGTGTGGGGTTTTCGGTGCACCACCCATTTTAGTGGTTGGATTGGGATGAAAACCGTTTTGGGATTCCATTTCGGTGTTTTCGGTGCACAGCGTCAAGGCGGATTTGGTGGTTTTGGCCACTGGCTACCGCACCCTGGACTGCCAGCAATTGGACAATTGGATGTGGTTGTCAAAGCCGTTTTGGGATCCCATTTGGGATAGGTGAATTCACCACCCATTTTACAATATACATTTTGCAACCATTTGAAACATGGCTTTTTCCACCAAAATAAAGGGACACCACCATGTACAAGTTGCAATGTTCCGGTGTATTCACTGCATCCGGATCCCGGTTTTAGAACCTACTTTAGTGGTTGGATTGGTTGATGTTCACTGGAGGTAGGATTTGGGTTGTGACCCATGGCCAAATGAGTCTCTGGCGATGGCCGGGCCGCGGGATGGATTTCCCCTTCAGCCCATGCACTTCACAGCTCGGGCCTCCAGGCCGAGGCCCGAGGTGTGCCTCCTTTGTGCAGTGGTGTTTGCGGGGGCAATCTATGCTGAGTCTGGGAAGGTTACTTTGGATATCTGAAGTGTTTGCAGTGGATTCTGTGGGGTCATCGCAAGGCTGGCAACAGCAAAAGTGCGGCGATTCGAAGTGCGGATCGGTGGCTGTGCAATCCTTGGCGAGAATCGCCGTGATTTCGACTTGCTTCCACTTGGTTGCAGCCAAAGCAAATGGCCTGGTGTGTCGGTTTAAGGCCCCCCTTTCACCCAAATGGTGGCTTTCCTCTTCCCGTTGAAAGGTTTCAACTAGTCCTTTGGATTTGAGCGTTCTGCTTTGGATTTCCTTGCAACCAAGGGTTTCGAAGAGATGCCCTTCGGGTGTCAGATAGGTCTTGGAGTAATCTTCGGCGAGCGGACTGGAATCCCGGGCCCCGCGACGGACAAACTTTGAAGCATTTGAGACCTTGAGGCTTGAAGAATCATCCTGTGGTGCATATCGCACTTTCTTTTTCTGGGAGTTCTACCCCTGTTCATGGGCGAGGGACATCTTGGAATGTTCAACTGCAGTTCAGGAAGCAAGAAGGGCCATGACGCGCGCTTTCGCAACGGTAGGACTTGTCTTGACTGCTAGTGGGTTGGATCTTTAGACTTTCACGTGTTGGTTGAAACCAAGTTGGGTTTTCCACTAAACCGGGACCCAAGAAGTGAAGAACTTTTTGCAGGGGTCCTTACAGCAACTAAGTTACGTTCTGTGCCATCCTGAAGTTCCGGCGCTTACGCCTCATGGGTTGTTGGCGGGAAAACGAGAATGAGATTGCCATCGCCCAGGATGCCCAGGCACCGCAACAGGTTGCATCCACATTTGCTCAAGAATCGTTCTTTGTTTGGATGTTTCCCTGCTGGTTGTTAGAGGGAATCTATCACTGGAAGTATGTCGATTTTTTCTTGGGGGTCGAAAACGCAATTACACAGGTTGACCATCGGAATTCTGAGCCCAGCCATAGCTTTTGGACAACGGGACTCCACGCGAATCCGCATTGAGCAGCTCTGGCCTCGCTTCTCGGGCTACGATACACGCTAAGATGCCTCCGGAGACACGCGTTTTTGCTTGCTTGCTTGCTTGCTTGAGCTCAGAGGACTGATTGGATCGATCCGCCTGGGAAAATGGATGGCAACACGCCGTAAAACTCATACTTCAGGCATCAGGCCAGCACCAAATGGGGACTTTTTTAAGGTTTTGCCGCGCTGGGTATTCAATACGAGGGGCCACAGTTCCAACGGTCTTTTCCGGGCATGACTTTTTAGCTTTGGAACTCAAGCTGCCAAGTAGCGGCTACACATTCTAGCGTTCTTTCCCAGGACCATGAGTCAGCTCCGAGCTTTGGATGCTCAAGCAGCCAAGTCCGCATTTAAGAGCAAGACTGCCCTAGGCCGTTCCACGCCATCGACTCGATACGTTGAAAGCTGCTACATGAGCTACACGAAGGCACGAGAAACAAGAGGCTTCTCAAAGTGGTTTGTTGGCTTTGCCTCCAACTAAGGGGGCCTTGGAAATAGTTGGTGCCCTTTTGTTTTCCCCCGAACACCAAGCAAAGACAGCCAGTCAAACTGAAGGCTTTGCCTACTGGCCAAGTTTTAGCGAAAAACAAGAGACCACCCTTTACATTTCCCAGTTGCTTGTTCTTTCTTTTGTGCTGCGTGGGGAACCTCACAAACGGGCTTGCTCGGTGTTCAGAAGACGCAATGGAAAAAACTCCTGTCATTGGCGGGCCCTTCCCCACGTTTTGTGCTACGTTTTCCTAATTTCGGGGCCGGGATGAAGCCACCAAAAGGGACTGTGTTATGTTTAAATGGCCCGCACAACATGAAGGGACGATTCCTGTGAGTCTTTGGTCTAGCTCTCCTTTGATCAGCTGATCCAAGAATTTCGAGCGCTCATGTTGCAGCCGTGGTTGCAGCCCAGCGCCGTTGACTGTCTCGAGGTTTGGCTTCGCTGGGCTCGGCGAAGCTCAAGCCTTAGAGGTTCTTCCTCCTGCGAAGGGTTCCGAGCATAGGGGTCCTTTTTTAGGTTGGTTTGATGAAAACAAATAAAAATCGATGGCACTGGTTTAGGTGGGGTTTCACTCATTTACCAGGGCCATTTTGTCCAACAGAGCACATATATTTCCGAGACTTCGCAACTTGTTCCTCTGGAAGCTCGTGGTCCCAAGGGCCTCGGAATGGGCTTGGGGCTCGGGTCCTCGGGTGGGTCGTTCTGGCAGCACAGAAAGCCACAAAAAGCTTTCACTGAGCAAACAAAACCGCTTTCTCACCAGTTGCAGGTACCGTGGGTCTCTGAACGCACAGGTTTGTAGCTTTGTGGCATTTCCTGTGCTCGGGCTTGGCCAAGACGTCAATACACATAGAGGGGAAGTGTTTTGGGACGGGCGCGGCACTGGCTTCAATTTACTGCATGTCTAAGGGCTGACGCTGGCCTGTTACCAACCAGATTGGCACACCATCTTGGTACCGTGTTCCTCCTGGATTCGGCATGTATGTCGTTAGATCGTTAGACCCATATTGGTGGCAACCGCCTCAGACGTCATAGGCACTACATGGATGGCCATTCTTCCATGCCGAGCGTGCCTGCCTCAACGGCCCATTCGAGACTGCAAATGTGAAGGGCAAGATGCCGTTAGCTCACAGCGAGCAGTGAGCAGAGTGACAATGAGTGCAAGGCAGCGCATTCAACTCTGACGGTTCGATGGTTCTATAGTCGATCCATTTTTCTCCGGTGGCGATCACCTTTCTTGCATCGTCCTTCTCGGCTGGCTTGAAACCAGGCCGAGTCTTGAAGCAATGGGTTTGGTCCCAAACCTGCAAGGCGAGCCCTCAGGTACCATCGTACCATCAGCCAGCCCCTGTTTGGCTTTTGTCTCAAGGAACTCTCTTCAAGGTTGGTGAATTTGGTTCAACTCGCGACCTTTGGGTTTGACCATTTTGGGTTGAGTCCAAGTGCTTGATTGGTGAATCACAGGGATACTTGCGATTTTAGTTTAAAGCTCGTGACATCATGTTTTGGGCCGAGTTCCTCTCGACTCTGGATCATTCTGATCCATTTGTTTGGTTTTTCCCAGGACTGACCAAAGTTGGCCTACTTTCTCAGTCTTTCGAATTGGCGGTTCTGGATTGGTGGCTTGGGGATTTGAACCCAGCTGCTTTTGAAGTCACGCCCCTAACGTCCAAACCGCCAAACCAAGCCACCAACCAGGCGGAATGTGATGCTTTTCTCGCAGAAATGCAGAATGATCCCCAGCGGAAAGGTCTCCAACAGTCCTAAATTCGTGTGGGTTCCGTCTCATTTGTTCAGGAAAGTGGGCAGCCCATTCAACATTCTAGCAACTCCCGTGGAGAAGAACATGTACCAAAAGCCAGAACGCACATTCTTGGGTTTGACGTTATGCTCCGGGATTCTCGCGGAAGTCGTTTTCGCGGGAGTTCTACGTCAATGATATTTGTTGGGCCATGTTGGGCCGTTCCGCCGTCATTTCCACTTCAGAGTCAGGGGCATGTTGCTTACACGGAACCCGCTATTGCCATGTTCTATGTTAATTAAATCCTGGGCAGAGTCTGGACATGTTCCATGTCAAGCAACGCTGTCACTTGGAAGCCAAACCTGCAAGTGAAGACACGTGCTGTCATGGAACCTAGCCATGCCCTGCCTGTGCCTTTGGACGACGGGGGGGAGGGGGGGTTTTGCCTCTGGAGCTCTGTCTGATGTTTAATTATGTACGGGAGGAGCTTTCGCCGGGAAAGGGTGATAAAATGTTCCTTCTGCGGAGAGGCTGTTGGCATTCATTAGCGCACACTTGTGTGCCTGCACATTTGTCCACCATGATTCGGCAAGACCAAGTCGTGTTTATGCGACTGCCAAGGTGTTTGATGCTTCAATGGACTTCCAACAATAGAGGGAGTCCCATCTGGGGATCCCGGGGAAACACGTACAGTAATAGTCCACCAGGTTGATGAATTGACATGAATGCCGACCCCATATGTTGATCAACTCCAGTTTAGTAATAGATGTCCCTGGATGAAATGTGGGAATTATGACTTATGGAGGGAACACCCCCCTATAAATAAACTAGGGTTGATTCATATGGGGTCAACATTTTGGAGCTCTCAGTTTATGGCTTTTGGAACAACCCGTTTTCAAAACTCACTCCCTTTTCTTCTCTGTATGTGGAACAAGCGTTGCCGCTTGGGCCTTTCATATTTTTGGTGCCTTTCAAAGTCAAAGCTGTCAACCTTGACTGGTTGCTGGCCCATCATGTCCGACTGGCCTAAAGAATTTTGTTTTTCCAACCCCGGAACTTGAAGTTTTAGTTTGGATAGCGCCTTTGTCGCAGCCACCTTTAACGCCGGCAGCGTACACTCCCTGGCCGTCGCGAGCGCGCGCTTTGGCTCATTGGCCGTCTTTGGCGTGCCAGGCCGTCGGACCCCTGAGGGAAGACCGATCCATCTGGAGAAGATGTGGCAATGCCCCCCTGTTGGTTTTAAAGGGAATCCATCACGAGACCCTGCTGAATTTAAAGGGAATCGATCACTATTTTGTTTTTCTGGGGCTTAAGCAGATGAGAGGGAGGGGATGCTGCTCAAACAATGGCGGTTGAGTGGGTCCAAGTGCCTGCTGATGGAAGCGGACATAGACGACACCCTCGAAACTGACTTGTTCGCAACCAATCAGTCAACTTCTCACTTGATGTGTATTCTCCTGTTTGAGAGACTGGCATAGATGCTGGAATGTAAAGAAGCTTCATTGTTTGAAACCTTGGGTTGTGAAGCAATGGAAACACTTAGGAGTTGGGGCGGGGGGGAGAAGATAGCTCCTGGGTACGCCTCGATACATGAATCCTCCAGAAGGTACGGGGACCGACTCGTCACACATAAGGTCTGCGTCTGAGGTCACCCGGCTCAGATCAGTGTTTTCATCTCGCCCAGTTTTGACCACTGGAAGCCTTTCGATCCTTCGGGGATCTTCTTTACGCTTTCGAACATTCGCAGGTTTAGGGGACTCACAAAGTTCAGAGTTCGGGGCATCGTGGCGAAGTGTTGTGCAATGCGACGGTTGAGAATCCCCGTTTTTGAAAGGAGCGTTGAGATAGCTCGGTGTTCGGATAGCCAGATCGAGGGATCAGATGCCCTCAAAAGCAAAGTTCAGATTCATTCGCCGCCGCGCATTTGGATGGTCGCTGCGCAGAAATGCGAGTGCACCCCGGATGCATTTGCTGCGCTTGGGTTGGCCCTCCCAGCATGCAACCCTTCAAGCAGCCCCACGGAACGAAAGCTTTGGCCCCCAAAGTGTTTTCGCCGCAAGGGAAACCTAGTGTCTCAAAATGGGTGTGGGTGAAAATTAAGCCAGCGGGAGACCACAGGTAGTCCATGTTTCCACTTAGTTTTTTTTGGGGGGCACCTATTTTTGACCCACAGTTAAATAGGTGAACCCCAAAAATGGGCCAATCCGGAGCCAACAAGGAGAACCGAAGCTCCGAAGGGCCGACAGAAAGAGAAACGATCGAAGGTCCAAAGCTGGCGACCGCGACTCAGATTGTTCAAGATGGCTTTCACTACAATTATAGGGAAATTCGGGTTTCTACCCTTTAGTGGCTTCCCTTGTGGTATATCCCGTCAACCACCTGGGGTGGCAAGCATCAATTGACAGGCTCGAAGTTGGATTACCCCCAGGAATTGCTCGCCCAATGCACCGAACAACATGAGAGCGGTTTGGACTGGGGTCATGATTTTGACGGTTTCTGGGGGGTTGTCAAAGTGAATGGGGTTGTTTCCCTTTAACCCACCACTTGGGGGGTGACTTTGATCTTGGTAAAATCATGAGGCCAGTTGGATGACCAAAGGGCGGCTTGGCCTTGTACAATTCACCTTGGCATGGTTGATGTCGACCTGAGGAGTCCTTAAGCTTGCTACAAGTTTGAGCCAGGCGACAAATGCGTAAGCCCGCACATTTGCCGAGCACAGGTCGGGGAGACCAAAATACGAATGACCACTGTTGGAACCGCAGGGTTCATCTTATGACCAGAGCAGTCATCCAAACATCCGACAGGTGAAGCGGTGAAGAGGATCTCCAAGGTTGCTTGTTGTTGGCTCGTTGCTCACCCAAGACTGCTCTTGAGGGACATCGGTTGCCAATGGATGCCAAACTTATTCAGTTGGTGAGGCCTGGAAGCACCTTCGCGAGAGTGTCGTGAAGATCAAGCCTAAGGGTCTTGTTAAGTGAGTTCACTTTCGGCACCCTGCTTTTGGTTTGAGTTTGAAGCAACCCTGTTCCAGTGGATCATGCATTTTGTTCAGCTTGCTCTCGCCAAACTTTTTGCCACAAAGTCCCACAGGATCCTTGGGGCACACCTCCCCCGTTTTCCAGCTGGGCCTTCAGGCTGACAATGTTGGAGCGTGTTAAATTGCCCATACTGGTATTTTTGCCCCAAGAAATACTTGGATGTTTGTTGCAAAGCTAGTATGTGGTTGGTCACCTGTGATACAACCCACTATTCACAAGGTTAACTCCATTTAGGCGACTCACAAGCGGGTTGTAACCTAGGTTACCAACAGCTCACTAACTTGGCCGAACACCCAACGCTATAGCTAGTCTTGACATATACCCATCCATTTCCTTTCTGAGGGGAAGACTAGACAACTGGAATTGGGGACGATTGGGGACCCGCCCCCACCCCCTCCCCCTTAAGGTAGGGGGGATCCTGCTGGAGCCTGAGGATGGTGAACCAGTTTAAGCCTAATAGATCAGCAAGGTCACGCATATCTTGTAGACCCCCTAGTGTTCCCTGATGTTTGACTTGATGTGAATCCCCTGATGTTCCCTACCGTAGGGGGGATGGGTTTGACTCGAGCGTCGACATCCCAGGCGCGGCCGGAAGCGGCGCAAGTTCTGCCGGGTGCAGCGCGCTCTTGCTGAGAAGCGGCGCCGCGAGGGCGACTCGGCCGGACAGCAAGAGACGTCGCGTCGCTTGAGTTGGCTCCTAGGGAATCGTTTTTGGGGTGCGTTTTTTTTGAGGGACCCCCCCTTTTTTTTAAGCGACTCACACTTTTGCTTGACTTGCTGAGCCAACTGGTCGATTTCAACGCCTGTTAAGTTGCGGAGCAAACCAGTGAAGAGTTGATTCGTTTAAACAGGCCTTGTCCACATTTATAGGAGCCTCTGTCTTCCCCCCAAAAACATCGCTCCACCAAAAGGATCCTTACCACAAACTGGCGACGAAAGGGATGTTTAAAACCACTTTTTTTTTTGGGACATGCTGGATGGAGTTATGTACTTGGTGATCAAATGGTCAACAGAAATCGCCGTCGAGCGCTTCAAACTGCACATTTATTTGGCGGCGCGCACGTTTTCCGAGTGCAATACCTCTTCCCAACACCTGGTCTGTCAGCAGGAAAACAGTTTTCGTATGGAGCCCCCGCTCACAAACAGAGGCAAACAAAGTCTTAAGACACATCAAGCACCAGGAGTAGGAAAGAGAAAACACCACTGAAAGGGTCCAATCAGAAGATTCTGGTTAGTAGGGGAGCCCCAATGCGCGGGCGCGACCGCCCTTATTGTTTGCATGCTTTTGGCTCACCACGTTCGAAAGCAGATTTTGCTGACTCAGGTGAGCGCTACATGTTTCTTTTTCAATACCCAGATAGAATCAAGCATCACGGGCCTAAAACCTTTTCCGCCAGACTTGGAAGCCTTCGATTCGTTTTTTTTTTTTTTTTTTGTTCCCCGCCCATCGATTTACTTTGAGGTGCCAAGAGGGCAGCAGGCTTCCCAAGGGAAGCTTGTCCATGTTCGCGTTTGACCCTCGCGTAGGGGTCATTCAGTCCAGGGGCCCTAGCGGCATGTTTGAGGCTCTCAGCTGCGCAGAGCTGAAGAGTCCCAGTTGGATTGTGGAAAAAGCACGCAACAAAAAGCAGACACACCAATCAATTGTTTGGGCTGACTTATGTTGGAAACATGAAGATCTCGGGAGACCTATGTTTGCGTCCATGCCCATAGCAAGGAAGGGAGGGGCAACAATAAGAATCCATAAGAGCGAGACCTTGCCCCCCAACGGAAAGGGGCGATCGGGTACGTCAGGTAAGTGGTTAGCAAGCCTGCTTACCCACTGAACGGAGACTTATAACCATGGCTTTTGTGGGTTATAACCAGGCTTACTAACCACTTACCTGACGTACCCTACCCCTTAAGTATACGCCGGCACACTGCTTTTTCCACTGGAAATCTGCGTCCGAGTGGCGAGGTGCTTTGGTGTGGCCAAGGCATCCAAGGCGCAAGTCCTGTGACTTTCCGGGCTTGGCACGCCAACAGACAGGGACTGCACCGACCATGGGCTTCCGACTTCCCTGCAAGTTGACACTGGAACCAACAAACAAACAACGTTTTAGTTGGTTTTATGTTTTTTGTCGGGGCGACTTGCCTGAAAATGAAAATGGAACCAACAAAAAACTGCATGTGTCAACTCCTGTTGGGCTCACCTTTTAGGTTGCATCTTAATTTGTAGAGGAGCATGTGGCCATGAACATTTAGTCCCCGTCAATAGTGGCTGGTGGACATGAACATCCCCCAAAACAATGCCCGAAGGGTTCGGGACCCATTGGATCCGCCCATGTTTCACCTATCAAAGTCGCCCCAGCTTGCGAGCATACTAGATTAGAAATTACCAATACTAAACCTAGGTCCTGCAGTGGAGAGGCTAGAATAAGGGTACCACTTTTTCCTGCCTATCTTAGTAGGGGAACCCTCCCAACCAAAAAAAGGGGTGAGAAAGGGCACTACGAAGGGACCTAGAAACCAATCCCACGAGCGATGACCCGTGTCTTATTGGGGTCCCCCCAGGCAGGGGGCAAGGGACCAGCGCCCCCTAGTCATGTGTTGTTTTTTCTCCAGTGGATGCTTTTCTTTATTCGGGTCCCCCGTTTAGCATGAGGGGCTAGGGATTTGTTCACTCCTAAACGTGAAGCTTCAAGGTCCAACCAAATTACATGCCAGTACGGTTGACCCAGCCGGCACCCCACATCGTCGTCCTGAGGGAAAACAAGCTGAGGACCTTTCTGCGGATGTCGCGTGGTCCTTTTCAGACATGACGAATTAAACTTGCCAATCGAACAAGGGGCGGGTTAGTTACCCCCCAACAGCTTGCAATCTTCCACAGGGGCTCAAACTATGCATTACGGGTTTCTTGAGGCCGTTGCGGCTCCAACTGGAGAGATCAGGAGAGATTCCATAAAACCAACTAAAACCCGCACACGCTGGCTGTTTGTTTGCTGGTCCCAGTTTCAATTTGCAGGGAAGTCGGAAGCCCACAAAACCATAAAACCAACTAAAACCCGCACACGCTGGCTGTTTGTTTGTTGGTTCCAGTTTCAATTTGCAGGGAAGTCGGAAGCCCACAAAGCCATAAAACCAACTAAAACCCACACGCTGGCTGTTTGTTTGTTGGTTCAGTTTCAATTTGCAGGGAAGTCGGAAGCCCACAAAGCCATAAAACCAACTAAAACCCGCACACGCTGGCTGTTTGTTTGTTGGTTCCAGTTTCAATTTGCAGGGAAGTCGGAAGCCCACAAAACCATAAAACCAACTAAAACCCGCACACGCTGGCTGTTTGTTTGTTTGTGGTTCCAGTTTCAATTTGTAGGGAAGTCGGAAGCCCACAAAGCCATAAAACCAACTAAAACCCGCACACGCTGGCTGTTTGTTTGTTGGTTCCAGTTTCAATTTGCAGGGAAGTCGGAAGCCCACAAAGCCATAAAACCAACTAAAACCCGCACACGCTGGCTGTTTGTTTGTTTGGGTTCCAGTTTCAATTTGCAGGGAAGTCGGAAGCCCACAAAGCCATAAAACCAACTAAAACCCGCACACGCTGGCTGTTTGTTTGTTGGTTCCAGTTTCAATTTGCAGGGAAGTCGGAAGCCCACAAAGCCATAAAACCAACTAAAACCCGCACACGCTGGCTGTTTGTTTGTTGGTTCCAGTTTCAATTTGCAGGGAAGTCGGAAGCCCACAAAGCCATAAAACCAACTAAAACCCGCACACGCTGGCTGTTTGTTTGTTGGTTCCAGTTTCAATTTGCAGGGAAGTCGGAAGCCCACAAAGCCATAAAACCAACTAAAACCCGCACACGCTGGCTGTTTGTTTGTTGGTTCCAGTTTCAAATTGCAGGGAAGTCGGAAGCCCACAAACCCATAAAACAACTAAAAACCCGCACACGCTGGCTGTTTGTTTGTTGGTTCCAGTTTCAATTTACAGGAAGTCGGGGGAAGCCCAAAAAACTAAAACCAACTAAAACCCGCACACTTTGTTTGTTTGTTTGTTGGGTTCAGTTTCAATTGCAGAAGTCGGGAAGCCTTTCCAACACAAATTGCCAGGAAAAAAGCAAAGTATAAAACCAACTAAAACCGCACGCTGGCTGTTTGTTTGTTGGTTCCAGTTTCAATTTGCAGGAAGTCGGAAGCCCACAAAGCCATAAACCAACTAAAAACCGCACACGCTGGCTGTTTGTTTGTTTGTTGGTTCAAAACCCGCACAACGCTGGCTGTTTGTTTGTTGGTTCCAGTTTCAATTTGCAGGGAAGTCGGAAGCCACAAAGCCATAAAACCAACTAAAACCCGCACACGCTGGCTGTTTGTTTGTTGGTTCCAGTTTCAATTTGCAGGGAAGTCGGAAGCCCACAAAGCCATAAAACCAACTAAAACCCGCACACGCTGGCTGTTTGTTTGTTGGTTCCAGTTTGCAGGAAGTCGGAAGCCCACAAAGCCATAAAACCAACTAAAACCCGCACACGCTGGCTGTTTGTTTGTTGGTTCCAGTTTCAATTTGCAGGGAAGTCGGAAGCCCACAAAGCCATAAAACCAACTAAAACCCGCACACGCTGGCTGTTTGTTTGTTGGTTCCAGTTTCAATTTGCAGGGAAGTCGGAAGCCCACAAAGCCATAAAACCAACTAAAACCCGCACACGCTGGCTGTTTGTTTGTTGGTTCCAGTTTCAATTTGCAGGGAAGTCGGAAGCCCACAAAGCCATAAAACCAACTAAAACCCGCACACGCTGGCTGTTTGTTTGTTGGTTCCAGTTTCAATTTGCAGGGAAGTCGGAAGCCCACAAAGCCATAAAACCAACTAGCACACGCTGGCTGTTTGTTTGTTGGTTCCAGTTTCAATTTGCAGTCCAAAGCCATAAAACCAACTAAAACCACAAGTTTCAATTTCGGAAGCCCACAAAGCCATAAAACCAACTAAAACCCGCACACGCTGGCTGTTTGTTTGTTTGTTTGTTGGTTCCAGTTTCAATTTGCAGGGAAGTCGGAAGCCCACAAAGCCATAAAACCAACTAAAACCCGCACACGCTGGCTGTTTGTTTGTTGGTTCCAGTTTCAATTTGTAGGGAAGTCGGAAGCCCACAAAGCCATAAAACCAACTAAAACCCGCACACGCTGGCTGTTTGTTTGTTGGTTCCAGTTTCAATTTGCAGGGAAGTCGGAAGCCCACAAAGCCATAAAACCAACTAAAACCCGCACACGCTGGCTGTTTGTTTGTTTGTTGGTTCCAGTTTCAATTTGCAGGGAAGTCGCCCAACAGGAAGTACGTCGCCAGAGAAGCCAGAGCCGTCAGGCGGGCCATGCGCTGGGCGGCGCTGCAGGAGTTCGCCACTGAGACTTCTTTTCCGGCGAGCCATGGGAAGCCGGGTTTTGAAGGGAACGACGGTTGAACCGAATGTGTTCCTTTTTTCCAGGAAACCAGCAAAAACAGGGGAAGCAGCCGGTTTTTGAAGGGAACGATGGTTGAAAAGAAGGGGAAATCCACGCCTGGATTCCCATTGCGATCCTTCTTTTCAGGAAACCAGTAAAACAGGGGAAACAGCCGGTTTTTGAAGAGAACGATAGTGGAAAAGAATGGGACATCCATAGATTCCCATATACGGTCAGACCCAACATGAGTTGCATCCAACGGCACGGTTGGTGTGCCGCAAGGCTGGTCACCACCATGCGTATTGGACGCGAATGTTTTCCAACATGGCTGGTTTCCCTTGGTTTCCCTCTTTAAGCAAGCCCCAGAAAGGGTATCCTCCAAAAAGGACACGTCCTGTGCTCCACCAGGGCACGGCAACTGCCAGGGTTCCCTGTTAAGTGGAAAGCAGGGAAGAGAAGAGGGCCCCCTTGCCTGTCCGACGCTCCCTCAAGACTTGGCTTGTCCAACTCGACTTGATTTGTTTTTTTTTCAAACACAGTGGATAGACGAAATCCTGCACCAGTTGGGATGGACGAACCCCGATGATCATTGGTGTCCTTTTTGATATTATTGTTGTAGTAGAAAAGTCGATGGCGCTGGTTTACCTGGTGGTTTAGTCATTTGCCCGGGCCTTCTATTGCCCCCAAAAAGGACATCTATGCCTATGATGCTGGGATGAAGCCTTACCAGCTGCAGGATTTGGTCCATCCAAAGTGTGGCCCCCCTTTTTGGACACTGCCTGAAATGGGTGTCTAGTTTTGAGACCCCCAGTTGTTTTCTCTTTAGATCCCAAATTTAAGCTTCTAGAGCCGAGGGTTTTGAACATTTGTCATATGCTCCCCCTGGTCCTTGCAGACGGTCAATTCAAGCAGCACATACTCCGTTGAAATCATGCCGGTGCTTCTTTCTTTCCCGTGTTTGATTTACATACCCAAAGGGGAAACAAGAGGGGATTAGCCAGACCCTTGATCTTTCCCACCCTGCCATGCAACTCTTGCAAGACCGGACCGGGTGTCAGTCGGGACACTGTCCGGGTCCAGGCGGAGGATACTTGTGTTGCCCATTTGAGGACCTTCCACGACTCCATGGGGGGGGCAACTGTGCAGGGCTGAGTAATGTTGATGTTTACTGCACCCATGAGAGCATATCCGTTGTTTCTGGATCTTGTTGTTACTCTTGTTAAAAACAAAAAATGGAAGCAAGGAGAGTGGTCGACGTGTGTTCCGCATCCAACCAGAAAGTGATACGACGCCAATTGCGTCACCACCTAGACCTAGCTTTTCTAGACCACTCGCGGGGAAACGTGTTCGGAGTTTCATGACGATTTTCAGGGGACAAGGGCAGACGTGCGAACTGGCAGGTTTGCGCGTGGCTGACGCCAAACTGCCATGGAACCTGACGGGGATCCTAGGAACAGATCTTCCGGTGGGCTCCAGCCATATTCTTGTTGCGGGGATGGCAGGCTGGGGATGTGTTCGTCACAGGGTAGGACCCCGGTCAAAGCAGGATGCGGGTCTAAGAGCCTGGAAGCCGTGACCGCGAGGCGATGGGGCAAACATTGCTACCAGGCTCGGAGGTGGGGGTTATGGATCACTTGCACGAGGTCATCGCTGGTGGTTTTAGTTTTTCTTCTTCTTTTTTGCAATGTGGATCAATCCTAAGTTGATGTTTGGCTCCAACAGTTGGGGGTTTGTATGGATCACTTGCACCTAGTTTTTAGTTGTTCTTGCAATGTGGGCCAACCCAAAGTTGATCTTTCACGGTTTTGCTGAATGCGGCATATGCAACCGGGCCGCATGCAGCGGAGGTGTGTCATTTTTGCATCCTGGCCTCAAAGGTTGGATCGCATTCTGTTTTTTTGTTCGATGTGTTGCAAAACGGGGCCATCCCGAAGCCAGCGAAGAAGAAGGCAAAAACAAGACTCAAAGCAGGAGGGATCTTCTGGCAACAGTCAATGCTCTGAATCCTCTGCCAGATTTGTCATGTACTGGCCATCCAGTACCCACGCAGGCCTCCTGAAAACCAAACAATGGGTGGTTTTCACTTTCAACGGAGAAAAGCACCGAGGAAAACACAGGCGAAGACCTTGGAGAATCCTTTTAGCAGGTGTCCTCAGCCAGCTTCCGCAGGCACATGATTTGGGGGTTGATCAAAAGGTCCTCATGGGATGACCCGTGGCGGAAACCACCCAAAAGATGGTACTTCCCACTAAATGTGAAACGTTTCCCCGGGAATTTTGGGGGGCCAAGAGTATTGATCAACCCCAATTTCCCTCGCATTTGGTTTTTCTGGCAGCTATAGTTTCCACAAAATCGTGCATAGATTCGGATGGTCAGAAAGGAGTTGCCCTCAAATCGGCTATATTCAACGAATTTGTCGACCATCACTTGTTGGGGGATGGTTTTTTAGGGGACTTCCGAAAATCACGGTTTCCTTTTTTGGTGGCCCTTCAAAACCATCCCAAAAAGGACACTCTCGAAAATCAGACTCCATCATACACACACACAAGAAAAGATATGCCCTGTTGCTCTTCACTTTAAATTGAGTCACCCCTTCGTCACCAAACCAAGCGGCCTTCGTTGGCCTAACAATTCTAAGTCTTATGAAGATTGGGCGGGCCTGTGGTGGGGGGGGGGGGGGCTTTTTGGTCTTCTTGGTTTGCACGTTGGTTGACCGGAGTGAGTCGCAACTGGTTGCAGGGGATCAGTTCGACCAACCTTTGGCATTCTGAAAGGGCGTTCCGCAGGGTGCCCACATTATATGTTTGCAACCAATGTGCCTGACGGTATCTAAGCGCTCAACCAATCACAGGGAGGGGAACGATGCCCCAATATATTCCAGATATATGTCTATTCAAGCAGGTGGGATATGGATGTGGCTGAAAATTAAACTGCCGCCGTTACGCAGGTTTTGGTCCATGTGTCCACTTGCCAGGGTTCCATTCGTACGGTGTTTTGAGCCAGCCATACGTCTGCCTAGGCTTATGGTGAGCTCACGGGTCTGGGGTAAAATGAGCCCAGCCTTTATTCTCCTCAGTTGTTCAGTGGCTCCCTTTTTTCCTTTTTTTTTTTTGGGGGGGTGGCTACCCCACTAAAATGGTCTTCCCAAAAAGGGCTCCCTTTTTTTCTCCAGGGTCACTGAACAACTGAGTCTCAGCGCTCCAGGTGGGCGTTGAATCCTGGGCCGTCGCCAGCCCCGCAAGGCTTTCTATACCTCCGGCTGGTCAGCCGCCGCGCGGGCGCCTGGCCGCCCGCCTGGCCTTCCGCGCGCCCGCTGGTGAAGCCCGTCCATTTGGGCGTGTTGTTTTTTTTTTTGGGGGGGGGACCCTCTAAAATTTCTGGGTGGCTCCCAGCCATCCGGTTCCTTAGCCTTTTAGCCCAGAACTGCGGTTTTCCTTTGGCTTCCCTTTCAAAGGCCACAAAACAGGGGGTAGCCTCACAAACACACCCGTTTGGGAGGGACGTGTCCCACAGAAGCTTGAGGACTCAAATTGCGCATGCGTAGGGCCCGTGCCCCCGCACATACGCCCCTTGTATACCCCGCACTCCGCCTTACATGTCCCCGTAAACATTCCCCCATGTGCAGTTTTGGGAGAAGCTAGTCTTTTGAGAGCTAGGTTTGGGCACTCTAGAAGTGACAGCGCTTCCTCTTAGAGATATGCTCTGTCCCCAAAAGGTTGCAAATGACAGCCCTGTTTTTCCCACCCTTTGCTTTTGAGAACACTGTTTGCATTGCGCATGGAAAGCCCCAGTACTGCCACAAAACCTTCCCCTAGTTTCAGGACGAGTCATCGGGAAGGCCTAGGGCTGCAATTCAAACAACCTCGTTTCCAGGCCGCAAGACACATCTAACATGCTGCCGGGTCAAGCGGTGAGCCACACCCTTGAGCCACGCTCGACAAATCCATCGCCGCAACCGGATGTGATTTCAACAAGCCGGCCGATTCGAGACCAACTGGAGGCGACGGGCAAAAGTGCAAAAGTGTATAGGGTCGGTTTCTGGCAATCCTCGTGGCCGGGCAAGAGGAATGGGTTCGCAGTACAAGGAGTGGCTTCCTGTCCATCCCTCCATCGAACAAATCAATTCAGGTCATGTCAGGTTCCCACCACTTGGCTTGGATTTAAAGACTTGAACCTCTGGTACTTGTCAAGTCATAAATGGGATGCCTCCCCTAAGCAATCCCCACCACCAAGCAAAGGAAGCTGAGGCGCTGCCCCCGAGGCTGAGGAGGTGCGATCCGGGTGGATCGGAGGTTGAGACGTGGCTCCCGAAGGCCATGCGGTTGAGCCTTTTAGCTTAGGGTTGAATGGGGTTTCCGAATTTGACCCACTGAGAGTTAGTCGCTTTTAGCGGAGGATCTGAGGGCAGCCCAGACAACACAATGCAAAACCTTAAGGCCTGACCAGGCTCTATCAAGCCCAAATGAGACCCAAGGCCAAATTTGCGAAGAGGTCTTCGATTTGTGCGGAAGGGGGGGGGGGGGGTTGAGGGCCCTTGAAGAAGTGCAACGATTGGGTGCGTTGTTCCCAAGCCACGCCAACAGGGGATGCGGTACTTGTGCAGATAGGGGAGGATGCCAGGAGATAGCCCCGTCAAGGCGAAGCAGTAACTTCCAGTTGCTGAAATGAACTTTTGTTGACCCACTCGCCCGGTGGCGCCCTTTTTTCCTTTTCTTGGGGAAGGGTTCCCCTTGAAACTCAACCAAACAACAAAGGACGCCCTTTTTTCCCATGGCCACTGGGCATCTGAGTTGATGTCCCAGGTTGGCTTTGAAGGGAATCAACAGGAACCCACTCATGGTCTTGGCCCGCGGCCCCTCCTGCTTCAAGGAACGCTAGATGTCAGAGAGTTAACGGTGCTTCCTGAAGTGGGTGCCTTGGCTTGTTGGCACAACAGCACAAACCGTAAAAAAAGACGACAGAAGTCATCGTGTGCGTTTGTGTTAGCTGTTGTTTCTACAATTTGCAGCATCGCTCTTAGAGAGGAACCCCCTTCTGTTTGACAACTACGCCACTTGGCAGATCAAGTGGAAGAATCGGTTTGCCTTCTTCGGGCATAGTGGCCTCATGGGGGTAGCTTCCATTTGCTTAAGGATATGTTGTATTTTCCCCTGTTGGCTTGAAAGGGAACCGACTTCACTGCTGGAAACATTTTAGTCCATTTGTTTTAAAAGGGGGCTTACAAGCAAATGGAAGACTTCCCTGGCAACCAAGGGAACCGCCCTTACCCTCCTTTTTTTTGCAGGGGGCGAAAAAGCAAATGGCAGGTAGCATGGCAATGCCCTCTGCCGCCAAAAGCAAAAAAACACGTCACGATCTGACTCCGATCGCCGTCCGCAAAATCTCAAGCGGCGGGCCACTGGCCGGCTCAGTTGTTGGGTTCTCATTTCCATTGGTTCAGTTCCAAGTCCCTTCTTTGGTGCATTTTGCCAAAGGATGTTAGGACCTTAACTTTTTGATCCAGCTCATGGGCTTTCTATCAAACCACTAAAAGTTAAAATTGAGGCTGATTTAGCTAAATGATGTCCCCGTCCTGCTGTTGTTTTCTGTCTGACTGCTTTGCGTGTGTTATCCCTCCCATATGCTGAGCTGCGTAAGAGCTGCATGCCAAACAGTTCAAGTGTTTGTTTTCCATCCGGAGCCTTTACCAGCGCACCTCCGGCTCCAACACCTCAGGCTTAGAAAACCGTGGGAGGACCACTTGAGACCAAAAATCAAGGACACAATTTAACCACTCTGCCCTCCTTTTCCCCCCACCCCCGCCCCAGCAGGTATCTCTTCCAGGCCTTGAACCTCAGGCCAAATCGAGAGATCCTGAGGGATTGCTTGCCGGAAGCCGGCGCCATGCCCAGCCTGGATGTGGATGACCAGCTCAGCGCGGGACTCGGCGGGGAATATTTTTCCGGGCTGCGGGGCAATGAACGTCCCAGGTTCCCATTTCGCAATCAGCGACATGTTCCATGCAGCCCTAACCGTGACTGCTATGGGGTTGGATCTTTAGACTTTAACTTTTTGGGAAATCAAGTTGTGTTTTCCACTAAGCCCCCCAAAAAGTGAAACACTTTTTGAAGGGGGGTCGTTACAGCAACCAAGTAGCTACCAGCCTCTATGGCTTTTTCCACGGGTCAACACAGCCCCTCACTCGGCTGAGGTGACGTGCTCAAGCAGGCATCCCAGCTGGAGGACCTCACGGACCCTAAGGCTTCGGTTCGCTCAGAAGCAGAGGCCTTTTTGCCAGGCGGTTTGGTCAGTAATGTGGGACCCTCTTTACACGGACGCCCCCCCCCGAAAAAATAGATTCTATAGAGGGTACTATTACTAAAGGAGGTCTAACCTATTACGTGATTTGCAGGGAGTACATGTGCGGCATTTTGGCTTGCGTGGCTGCCATTTGGTTGGATCGTTGCCCTACGTGTTGGTCACACATGAAGACACTTATCCTGATTGAAGACGCCTCTGACTTGTTTCTTGAATCCGGCGCGGATCTTTTGTATCAAGTGCAATGGGTTTCTTGTGTGCTCAGGGCATTCGGTCCCGGATCAGCTCAAGTGGGCCGTAGCAACAGTCCGAAGCCCTTGAACTGTAATGCGTTTTTGGCTACGCGGTTATGGGCCTGCTTTTGGAGGCTAGAACGATCCCATGGCAAGCTTTATGGTACGCGAAAACCCGCAAAACATATGGCAAATGATCAGGTGATGCAGTTCCCCAAGCCATATCCCAAACTTGTTTAATGGTACATCTTAGGAGTATGGCTTCCAAAGGTTGCTAGATGATGAGGTTCAGGAAGTCGGCAGAATTATTTTGGCCCCTTAAGAACTCGGTCATTACCGAACATAAAGTGTTCATGGCGCCATACTTGAAAGTTCATGAAGAATATATGATGTATTTACAAAAATAAATGTCTATACATATGCATATATATATATATATATGTATTGCCCTCCCAATGTGGGAAACAGGTGGGTTTTGGTCCAGCCCATGTTCCAAGCCTGTTTCGTATGCCCGCGCGCCAGGTGGCGGCCTTGCAGGCCGTGGCGCAGGCCTCGCAGGCCGGGGCCGTTGCAGTTGGCTCCGTTGGGTCCCGTGTTGGGGGCCCCGTGGCTTTTCAGAGCCAAGTTTTTCAGGTCGCGAAAAAGGGCTGGGGCCATCTCGTTTTTTTTTTTGTTGGTTGTTGTTTTGGTGGAAGAAATAGATGGGTTTCGATTCCTGCATTACCTGGTGGTTTTTGCTCGTCTACCAGGGATATCCGTCTATTTCCCCTAAAAGGACACCTAGGGCTGGGGCACGCGAAGCCCCAAATCGCTTTTCTTAGGTGATGATAGGCCTGATGAGTGGTGGTTTTTTGCACCTACCATGGTTTGCGGTCCATGTGCGAGGGACATGTGGGGGCGCCTTGAACAGCCTGCAAACGGCCAAGAGGGTCACTGACTCCCCCACACAACTGGGTCTTGTTCAGCCCGGGCCCCAGGAGCGTCCCGCAGACCCCGTTTTTCCTTTATTGCCCAAAGCCAAAAGCTGGTCTAAAGTCGTTTCTGTGTGTTGCCCTTGTTTAGTGGCGGCTGTCGAACCAGAATATAACTGTTAACACTTGGGTGTGAACCAACAGGTGTTTCAATGTTCTGAACCGTCCTTTCTTCCTACGCCGAGGCTTGTTGACTGAAAAAGCTCTTCGGATAGTTCGGTTTCCTTTGGCCCCCCAGCACCAAAGGCAAGCGCTCGTTTCGACTGGATGGGGGCGGAATCTCTATCTTCGGCTGGCGAGAGGGGGCTGGGTTAACATACGGGCTCCTCTTTTAAAGGAAAACCAACGAGCTTTTTGTTGGAGTCTAAAACAGACACCCATATATTTCCTAGTGGCCTGAGCACTGTTTGGTGAAATTATCCGGCCAAAACTGCAAGACCGCCTCCTGCAAAATGGGAGGGGTCGAAGATCCCACCCACCGATGTACATAAGGCATGTCAATGAGGTTGGGGAGCAGCCCTATCACACTTTCCCAAGCCTTTGTAATGTCTCAAGCTTTCATTGTACACAAAGCATGGGCTTGTTCGTTTTGTTTGACAAGCTGAGGAAGTGAGATTTAGGGTGGCCGAGTCTGTTTGAGCCCAGACTTAAGGCAAAGAACAGGCGGAGGTTCGATTTTCAGGGGCCAGGGGTTTGGGCTCGAGCAACCTTCCTCACGTCGCCAAGCCCGCCGCTTTCGGGCCGCTTTGGCAGGCCGCGGAAGAGCTGCGAGGCAGAGTCGCGGAGTCGCGAGCCGGGTGCTGCCTGGGCTTTAGGCAGCCGGTTTGTTCATGGTTGTTGTTGGGAAACATTGGACATATGTTTTGCTTATTGTGCTTTAGTGGTTGAAATCCAGCCACTTAACTGCTAAAATTTTGAGAATTGTTGCTCCCCTTCCAACGTCAACCAAGTGTATTTGTTTACTCTACGGATCAAGCTGTGCTTCAAAGTTTTGTCTACGCTTAGTAAGAGCCATGGCTTTTGGGGGTTTCTGCTGGTCTCTGACGGTACGGGTAAGGCGCGGCACGACGGATACGTTATGGGTACTCGTGCGGGTACCGTACCCATACGGCGCTTGGTCGGGTTTGAAGGGAACCAGACCAAGCCACGCAAGCCCCAAGCCCGCACCAAGCCCGCCAATCGGAAAGCCTCTTTGGTGGGTTCCCCTAGTTTGGACCATGTTGATCCCGTTTCATTTACCAGATTGTGCAGGGGTCCCCCCCCAAAATGGCCCTCCCTCATTTGAGCCACAAGCAAAACCCCGGTAGACTGCGGCCGCCTTCTTAATTCTTTACTTGGTTCTGGGTAGGCCATTTTGATACCGGGGCTTTGTAGATCGCAGGAGTCCAGGAGTACCAGAGAGTCAACGACTGGGTGGCGGCAAACCCCTACTTCCGGCCGAGCTTCGTCTCCGGCGCCCTGCTCAGTTTTTGTTATTTGTTTGTCTGTGTGTGTGTTTTTGTTTAATTCGACTCTCAGTTTTTTTGGCGACTTAGGGCGCTCCAAGGCCAGAAGAATCTTCACAATCACGCAAGGGTGTGGGAGAAGCAGGTGTTGTTTTTGGATACCAGTACCATTTGCCCAGTAGAGCAGGCGAAGCCGGTGGGCGGAAGTTTCAAACACATAAGAACTATAGTTGTTTGTGTGTGTTTTCTTCCTGTTGTTTTTTTTGCTGTTTGTCATCGTTCATGTTTTCCTTTCTTTACGTTCATGGTTCGCTGTCTGATTTGGAAGCTCTATTTCTTATGTTGTTACTTCGTTTCTTATGTCTGTCCTTTCTTGTTTCCTCCTTTCCGTCTTTCTTCTGTCCTTTTTCTTTCTTTGTGTCTGTGATTTTTCGTGTCCTTGTTCTGCTGCCTTCCTCTTTGTTCCTATATGTATTCATGTTTTGTTTATGTTTTCCTTTGCTTCTTGCTTTCTCTGTCTCTGCCTACCTGGCTATATGTTTGGCTTCTTCTCTACGTACCTGTGTTCTATGTGTCTATCTGTCAGTCTAGCTATCTATATGTCTATCTATGCATCTGCGATCTATCTATCTATCTATCTATCTATCTATCTGTCTGTCTATCTGTAGATCTATCTATCTATCTATCTATCTATCTATCTATCTATTCTACTCTGTTCTGTTCTATTCCATGCTATCCTATCCTATCCTACCCTGTCTATCTGTCTATCGATCTGCCTATGTATATTGTCTTATCTGTTCGTAGCTTGTCTTACCTTATCATATTATGGTGTATCATGTCTTTGTTTTATGTATATGTTTGTTTATCTATCAATCAAGCAATCTATCTATTCTTCTCTGCATCCATCTATCTATCTGTTCTTTCTTATCTGACCTTGTCTTATCGTTATCCTATCCTATCTTATTTATTTATCTATCCTAGTCTATGCTATTCTAGTCCAGTATATGATGTGTTATATTCTATTCTACTCGATTCGATTATAGTAAGTCGTTTCTATCCAGCCATCCATCCGTCTATTGGTCCATAAATATATTTATCGATGTATTTATCTATCGATCTATCTGTCTTTCTATCTATATGATCTATCTATGTATTTATCTATCTATCTATCTTATCTATCTATCTATCTATCTATCTATCTATCTATCTATCTATCTAGTTATCTATCTATCTATCTATCTATCTATCTATCTATCTATCTATCTATCTATCTATCTATCTATCTATCTCTCTATCTATCTATCTATCTATCCATCTATCAATCTATCTATCTAGTCTATCTATCCAATCTACTCTAATCTAATCTAATCTAATCTAATCTATCTATCTATTTATTTATCTACCTGTCTATCGATCTATGTATCTATTTATCTATCTAATCTATCTATCTATCTATCTATTTATCTGTCTATCTATCTAGTCTATCTATCTATCCAATCTAATCTAATCTAATCTAATCTAATCTAATCTAATCTAATCTAATCTATCTATCTATCTATTTATCTACCTGTGTATCGATCTATGTATTTCCAGCTCTCTCTCTCCCTCTCTATCTATCTATCTATATTTCTATCTTTCTAACTATCTATTATCTATCTAGCTAATCGAATCACATCTCATCTAAACTAATCTAATTTGTGCTTATTTTTCTACATCCATCCATCCATCCAACTATCAATCTATCTTATCTTATCGTATCTTATATGTCTGTCGACCAATCCATCTATCGACCAATCCGGCCATCTATCGATCTACCTGCCTATCTATCCATCTATCATTCCAGTCTGAACTCACACGCGCCTGCGTACTCCAACATGAGCACGCGGCCTGAATCAGCACGCGTAGCAACCATACGGCCTAAGCCGGTAGTGTGTGCGTGTGTCTGTGTAAGTAAGTTGTACTACTGCTCAAAGCAGTGTTGTGCCCATGAGTAGTTGCGACGAAACGCTGGCAGCTGCGGCAATCACATGCATTGAAATGATGGAATGCCATCACATGCATGCAAGTAGACCGGGAAATGAACAAATGATACATTCAACCACAAGTACCTTCTCGCATGGCAGGGTATGAAGTCAGTTTCCCTTTGGGGATCCACCTGGTGTTTTGCGGCAACATCCTGGGGACAGGTGGGAAACGGTCTTCTATCGTTCTCCTGTTTAGTTCAGTTTGGTTGTGAGAAGTCTAGAGTCTAAAGTTGACTTCGTGCCGATTGGCTGCGAAGTTGGGAATTTATATATCAAGGCCCTTCCTGGATCACCATGCCCAATCCATCAGAAAAGACATTCAGGCCCCTGTTGTTACCCTGCTGAATTGTTGTCAGAACCCTTTGATCAGAATGCCTTCTAAGATCTTCTGAGTCGGGAGTTGCCATTGGGCTGGGGGGTTGTGATCAGTGCCCCTTCTAAGATCTTCTCAATTGATCAGAACCCAGATTTCAAGAACCTTTGCTCTGGGAGTTGGGTTCTGTTCCCCGTGGCCGCGCGTCATGAGGCCATCATCCTGCCGTGATTGAGTCGCCACCAGACGTGCGGGCCTCGCTTGTTGGCGTTGGTTTGGTGAAATCTCCTTTGCATTCCTGTCAAGAGGGCAGGACATAGCGTGAATTCCGGGGTAAAAGCTAACCGATTGCAAATCCGAAGGGTTGCAGCAGTCTTTTTTGCATGTGTCGCAACCATCACTTGGTCACCAGAGGGAAGGAGTGGACCCAGGGAAGAGCGGACGCTCCTTTCCCGTATCTAGCCCCTGTTGCGCACCACAGCAAGGAGCGGGGGAGGCAACATTCAGAAGGCACAGCACGACAGTGGTGCGAGGGTTCGAAAACGCTTCTTTCCCATTGGAGGCAAGTTCAGGTAGCCATCCGCACTTTGCTATCATCGCCCATCTTCCCTTCACGTCCCAAGCTCCCTTGTACCCATGCCAGTTCGGGCGAAATCGCATCGATTCTTTGGGTCCAGTTGTTGGTCGACTTTGAGTCGCCTGAGCCAACGTGTTCTTTTCTGCTCCGCGCCATGGGCCGCGCGTGCCGAGGTGATGGGCATGTTGGTCAGGAGAAGCGGACGTTGTCATCGATTGAATCTTTGGACCGGTATCATTGACTTGACCAAAACCGATGCATTCAAACGTTCGAGTTCGTATGTGTCGTCTTTCTTAATCGGCAGGCTGAAGAGTTCAGCCGGCGGCCCCGGAAGCGCAAGCAAGTGTTTGAGGATGATAGGTTTAAGCGTTTCTGTGGTAAACAATGAAGGCATGTCTCCTGGTCCTTGCTTTGTTTTTCTCCTGCTTGGGCTGGAAAGGAAAGGGGGGCCAATTCAAATTAGCAGGTTTGGAGGGTGGTTTGGAAAAAGCACATTTTATGGATAGACGGGATTGTACCGATGGGGTAGGCATCAATGTACGCATACTGACTTCAACTATGCGTGCATAAGGACAAACGCAGAATGCGTATGTGCAATGGCCAGATTCCATCGGTTGCGGGACTAGCAGCGTGCAAAACCCACACGGGCCTCTGGGTCATGGTTTCAGCGACATTTCTTATCGCATGCGAATAGCGCGCTCATTTCTGTTCAAAAGCCTGTTTCTGTTCTTGTGTATAAATTGCAGCGGGGATGGTGCCCTTGGCACAAATACTTCCTCAACCGCGAACCGGCACATGGACTCTGAGTTTAATGTCTTTGTTATTGTTGAACCGTTGCAAAGACATGGGCATCTTCAATAGACACAACGTGCATTAGCCGGCTGACCAAACGTGAATAAGGACATGTGACTGTTTATTGTAGGGTCTACCTTTGATCACGCAGCGAGGGAACGGTCATAGCCACAGCAGGCATTGTATTCAGTAGGGAAGTGGTAGCGTAGCCCTCAATTGGCCGGACCAACGAACTGAACAACTTCTGAACTGGCGGAGAATGCTGAGATAGAACTCTGTCTGTTTGTCAGTTAGGGCACGGTGCAACATCTCTCATGAATATGGGAGGAGTGGAAGGTGGACACGAGTGGGCCCATTGAAGCATTGAAGCGCTCGCATTTTTGGAGGTCCGAAGGGTTTTTTGAGGATGTCAGCAGTGCACAGTTCACTGGTGATATTGAATACCGATACAGCCCGCTGCCCAGAGAGACCCATCAAATGGAGCCTGGAAAGAAGGCGTTAGTCGCTCCCAAATTATGTCCATTTCCCAAGAGTTTCCTCCAGATACGCGGGGTTTTGTGGGGTAGTTCGCCACTGGTGTTTCCATGAGCAGTTTTTGGGGCAATTCCCCGTTCATTTGGGACATATTCTAGTTGTACCTTCGCCATTCTTGGATCCTTCTTTTCCGGAAACCATCAAAAGCCCAGGGGAAACAGCCGGTCTTTGAAAAGAACGATGGTTGAATAGAATGGAAGAGGAATCAACCCCTAGAAATGCATTTTTCCCATGCAGAAGTCATATCCCCGTCAGGACCAACCCCTTGGCAGCGTGGCATGCGGCGGAGGCAGTGCGGATGGCAGCAGAGGACCCTGAGCGCTTGGTTGGTATCTGGGTTCTTTCTTCTGCAGGGTTCCATTTTTTTAACCTAGGTCCCCCAGTGGTGCCCTTTTACCCCGTTTTGGGGGAAGGTTCCCCTACTAAAATAGACTACGGAAAAAGGGTACCCTTATTCTAACCTCTCTACTGGAGGACCTAGATTTTTTTGTTGACCCCATGTTTGTCAACCTCAGCTGATGAATAGGGGGGTGTAGGGACACCTTCCTTATGGGGTTGATTAAGATGGGGTCAACATGACATAAATGTAGACTTAAACCCAGGGGTGGGTTGATTTAAAACGGGAAACCCCTGGATTCAAGTCTACCGTAATGAAAAAGGTGGAACCCTGTTCTATTGTATCTACAACTCTGTTGTGTTCTTAGCTCTCGTGTTCTTAGTTCTCGTCTTCTGATATATCAGTTATTTATTGCTGATACATATATATATATATATATTATACCCAAGCGTATGTAGGCTCCATGTCGTGGAGTGCCACGAAAAAGCCGGAAGCAGAGGTGCCTGGCCATCAGACGATCAGAACAGCTGCTCATTCCATGAGCAGACCAGATCCATCTAGGGGTTGGTTCCTCTTCCAGCAAAGGGGAACCTTCCCAGGATTTTTGGATGGATCTGGTCATAGACTCTAGAATTTACCCAAGATCACCAACACTCTAGGGGGTGGTTCCTCTTCCATTCTTTTCAACCATCGTTCTTTTCTCAAAAACCGGATCGCTGTTTCCCCTGTTTTTCTTTAATGGTTGCTGTTTCCCCGTTTTTTTTTTGTTTTCTAGAAAGAGAGTTAGTTTAGTTGCTGGCTATTTGAGTCGTTTGTCTTTTTAGTTAGCGGCTGAGCAACTTCAAAGCCTTTTGATTCCCCAGCGGGCATGCCCGGTGTGTGCTACTTGTTTTACGCGTTTTTACTTGGCAAACTCTCTTTTAGGGTGTGCCAGGGCTTGGAAAGTTTACCGGCGGCCGGTTGTTTGGCTTTTTGGGTGGGATTCAAGTTGCCCTCGGTTCAACGATGGAGGGGGCAGGCCCCTTGAATTCTCTTCCGCCACGCTCAGCTTCCATGATACAGGGGTCTTGACTTCAAGCTTCGGGAGAGCGTGGAGCACGTGGCGTACGCCATTCCAGGTTTTTCAGCACATTGCGCTGCCATGATGTGGGGAGGGTTGTATGGCTCTGGGGAATAGGTGGTGTGCGTGCGTTCCTGTGATGCCATGGAAATCCGTTGCATTTGACAGCATTGTCATCACCATGATTCAACATTGCTTACGTTGTATGGAGGTTAGATGAGACCGCCATGAGGGCTGTCAAGCATTGGCCCCTTTTCTTTTTTTTCTTCTCCTGGTCTTGCTTCAAAGGTGTCAATGCTGCCGCATTTGGTGTGGAAGAGCTACAGGCCTATGGCTATTTGAAGCCCAAAGGCAGCTGGTGTCCAAGCATGAAAACTACTTCTGGGAACTCATTGTCGGCAATGAATCATAGTCACTGAAATAATTTACCATGGATTCATTCCAGATGTTTATATGTGGACGTTGTTATTCGGGAAGCTGGGAGGAAAGAGTTGCATGGGATGCTGGGGTATCTCCGGCTGCCTTGCTGAGAATTACTGAGTAAGACAAGTTGTCAGAGTTAGAGGTTAGAGTTAGAGGTCGGGTTCAAAACTCTGCCGGGCCCAGCCCCAGCCCCCTCAGACTGCACTCAAAACCTGCCTTGACCCTTTGCCAGAAAAAGGAAACTGGCAAAGGGGTCGGCGGAATTTGCGGCTTTCCCTTTCTGCTCGCAGGACTACCTGCCCGGTGGGGATTTGTATCACCATGCAGACGGATCCAAAGGAGAGGGCCCGCACATCAGGGCCCAGGGAGTTTGGTCAGGGTACAGGATTCCTGCAGTTCTGTGGTCAGGTGGCGGGGAAAGTGTTGGATCCCCTGCCCTGCTGGATACCTTAGGGATACGCAAAGAACAAGTGAAAGCTGTCCAGTAATTCTCGTCCAACACCACCCTCTGCGGTGTGGGCCTCTAAATCTCGGCTCATGAGGCTTCCTTGGACGTGGGGCAGGTGATAAGGCCTAAGGGACACCATGAAGTTGTGCCCAGGGAAGGCTTGCTACTGTGGATGGACGATTTCCTGCACCACCTAAAAAACCCTGGGGTGATGCTTCCCCCGTAAGTACCAGCATACAATGGTTTGCTATGGGTTCACAGTGGTGCGAAATGGATTTCGTCCACCCACAGTATGAGCTTCAGGACTCTCAAGGCAACGTTTGCTCCGCAAAGACTTGCCATTGATCATGAAAAGGCATATCCCGCTTTTACGGCGTTGAGCGTCAGTATCGTGGTGTCTATTGTCGGATCTAGTTCGGGATTCGGTCCTGCCAATGCAATTAGGTGTGGTGTGGCATACTTGTTCCTGGCATACATGGTTGTTGTTGGGAAACATTTTGCATTTTGCTTGCTGTGGTTTAGTGGTTGAATTCCCCACTTAACTGCTAAAGTTTAATTTGTTGCTCCCCTTCCAACGTTAACCAAGCATAGGCCTTGAGCTTTCACCATGGCTCCTGCGATCTCGCGCAGCTCATGAGCTGTTCTTGTTGGATTCGCTATGTTGCCTTCAGACATCGGTGGGCCTCACAGCCCTCAGCGACTTACACTTACGAGGCACCTTCCTTTGGTGCAGCTTGCTGAGCCAGTTAAAAGTCAGATGTCGCATTCGTTGAACAAAACCCAACCCTGCTTCGACAGCAGACTCCACTTTGCACCTCTCAGATTGCTGCTGGTTGGCAGGATGTCATAACTCCCTCCCTCCAACACTGGTCCGTCCAGGGCACATCTCCGTTCAATTGCCTGTTTTGCACATGGATGGCTTGGGCCTCCCCCCAGGAGTTGGACATGCCTAGGAGCTCTTTTTGAAAAAGCTTGCATGCCAGCAGATGAACATGTAAACCCAGCCAAGGCACACCATGTTTCATGAGAATCTCTTTCTGAGGCGAGAAGGGCTTCCGGGTTCTTGGGAGTACCATGGAGCCATTAGTCACCCATCAGGAGTGACTCACAATCTTCATTTGACGGCCTAAGGCCCCTCCGTTTTTTGGGTGGTTTCCTTCTGAAGGCAGTCTTCGGCCAACCCCTGCGAATGTTTTTTGTTTTTTAAAACTGGTGCTCTGAACCTTTGGCGGGTTCTTGCCTCGGGTCCGGCAAACGAAAATGACGAAAGCGGGCGAACGCACGACTCGGAGGGCTTGGATCGCATGGCGATCCGGGGATATGCGGGGCTAAAAGAAACTCCATCAGCATCATCATCATCGCCACCATCTCTTTGCCAGGCCCGGATCTGGCCTTGAAGTCCCTCCCTCGGATCCGGATCGGGGCTTTCGAAAGCGGAAGTCGGAGTTTTTACGGATCCGCGTCAGGGGGTTCAGTGCCTGGCAATCCAGGGCCGGGGGAAAATGACGTGTTTTAGGGAAGTGGTTGAGAGACCAGAAGAAAGAGAAGCGGGCTCCACCACTAAAATCGAAAGCAGCAAACTTGTTGATCCTCTGTTTGTATACTTGTGTCAAGCCCGGGAGGTTTCTCACCTAGTGTCATGTTGATTTTGTGTCACCGGAAGAGCATGCTGGAACAACTGAGGCAGTGGCACTGTCCGAACGCCCCAGCCAAATGACCAATGCAGCAATTGTCACTGCATTGTTTTTGCTTTGCCTGTTTGAGATTTCTGCTTCTTTGGCTACGTTTACGGTCATGTTGTGGGGCCAACATGTCAGAGGTTGAAAAGTACTCTCCAACCATTTGTCAGCGGCATGTTTGTTTGTTTTGTTCTGTTTCGGTTTGTTTTGTTTGCTTGCTTGCTTGCTTGCCAGCTAGCTAGCTTGTTTGCTAGCTTGCTAGCTTGCTTGTTTGCTGTACTGCAATTTTGTGTACATTGTTTGCTTGGTTGGTCGTGTGTTTGCTTAACGTGCAGAGCTAAACCGTCCACCCGGCGGGCTGAGCCCCGTCGAAGTTGTCCTGATGTTCCCACTTAGGTCCCCCAGTAGTGCCCTTTTTCCGTTTCTTTTTTGGTTGGTTTTGGGTTCCCCTACTAAATAGACCACAGAGAAAAGTGTACCCTTATTTTATCCTCTCTACTGGAGGATCTGGCCACACTTGTGCTTGTCCAGTGGGCCTTTTGTAAAGCAGTCCTCGTGTTGTTTGCATGATTGAGGGGACGTCATGGACGTCCCTGAATACGCTGGGGCACGAGTCTGCCGTTTCATTTGCACACCTTTGAACGGGAAGAGGTTACACCCTAGAACTTGTCCATTCACAATAATGCACGTTTCGTGCGGAATCACCTAGTTGCTCTTAGCTTCTCAACTTGACAGAGTCAAAAATGCCCAACAGGCATGATTCATTCTTGAACCTTCAAGGTGTTTGCAAGCTAGCGGGTGCATACCTCATTCGCTTGCAACACGTTCCACGGGGAACCCCCCATCCATGCTTCCCCCGCCTTTTGTCCGCATGTGCGAGGTTCATGTCATCCTCCTGCATGCCACCCTGTGTCCTGCACAGCCGGCCTGTGGGTTCATGGGTGTACCTCCTGCGGGACAAAAAGCCTTCCCTCACTCAAAGGAAGTCAGAAGGGGATGGATCCTTTGGCAGGGTCTGGAAAAGCTTTGGCGAAGTTATTCTTCCAAAAACCAGCCTGGGCAGCGGGCAATTCCTACCATGCAATTGGTGTTGAAACTTGTTTCCCACTTTCAACTTGCTCCACTGACTTTTCCAAAGTGGTGGCAACAGGAAGAGCGGCTTGGCTTGTCAGGGCATGCGCGAAGCCTGGAGTAGCGACAACTCGGATGATAGGGGCAGCCTGGAACAGCTTCGGGAAGGTCATTCATTCCTGATGTCTCTTCGCAGTTTTGCTTCTTGTTTCTATCGTTTGTACCAGGCCGTGTCCGAATCGGCCAATTTGGACTTTGGCTGATCGAGGCGGACAACCTTCAAGTCAAATGGACCGATGGGATAGGGTTTGCCTGCGTTTTCGGGATGTACAGATGTTCCGGTGATTGACTTTCCATTGGCTTAAGAATATGCGTTATTTTTCCCTTGTTGGTTTTAAAGGGAATCGATTTCACTACTGGAAGTATTGCTTTTGCTCCCTTGGGGCAAAAGCAAAAAGGGAAGTTGATTGTTCGGCTTCATCCGCAAGCTCGACAGGCCGCTTGAGAGACACAAGGTCGCGCCCTCAAGTCTCGGTCGCGTAAGGCCAAAGCGCACGCGGCCCCTCAGTTGTTCAGAACGGATCGACATTTAAACCTTTTCAAATTTCTTGCTGGTTCCCAGCCATGCCCTTAGCTTTTTAGCTTTTTAGTGTTTAGAGGTTGGATATCCATTTAACCCACTAGTTAGATTTTTAGCGGGGGACCTGGGGACAGCCCAGTTTTGGTTCTCCCGTTTTGGTCTGCTTTACGCACAGGTCAAAGGTCAGTGACCTTCATTTCTGGGTCCCTTGGGTAAATGAGCAGAGCTTTGCTGCCTGTGCTGGGAGGGCCCTGCAACCAATCATCCTGATTGCTTCCCAAACGAGTGAATATATGGGTGAGTCTTTTCTTGGGCCCCTCTTTTTCGGTTGGTTTTAAAGGGAAACTGAAGGAATACCATCCTTTTGGGGCCTTAAAAAAGACCCCCCCCTCCCCCCCACACATCCAGACGCCCATGCAAAGGGCTTGGCGACATTTCGACCAACCATTGCCACTCTGTTCGCGCGGTTCCTCCTTCGATGCGAAGGGCAAGGCGGGTGCGAAATAGGGGAAACCGATTGAGGAAGCCACAAGTTTGTTTTCTTTGTCCAGACCCCCTGTTCAGCACCCAGTACAGTTTCGAAGTCAGTTGCTGGCGGGTGTCTTTTGGAGGGACTTCCACTGGGAGCGCCTACCAACAACTCAGTGTTTTTGTTATTATTATTATTATTATGTTTCTGCGCCTTGTTTTGAGCACACCCTCGGTTCACTGTCTCGCTTGCAAGCGACTTGTTGCTTGACCCATCAATTTCAGCAAGCGTTCCGAACTTCACAAGAGACTTTGATGTTCCGCCCTGGGCATGTAAGATGTTAGTTCCTACCAAAGCTGCGCCAAGAGCAAGGACGGAGTTGCGGTTTCAGAGTCATTGTGCAGATTTCACCTTGGCAAGTTCTTGGGTGTGAAGGTCTGATTTATTTGCAGCCAAGTTGAATTGGTAAATGGTGTTGATGGAACCCCGTGGGCATTTCAGGCTGCTCCAATCCGTTTGCTGCCTCTGGCTTGGCTCGGTGGCTGAAAGCCGGTGGCCCTGCGAAGAAATGACTCGCTCCCACGCCAGGTTTCGGGAGTCGGATTGTTCTCAGTTGTTCAGTGGCACCATGTGTTTCCTGTTTTTTGATTTGGGTAGCTGACCCACTAGAAATGGTCTTCCCCAAAAAGGGGTCTTTTTTTTGCGCAGGGTCACTGAACAACTGAGTGTTTCATCCGACAAAAATCCAAGATTCACGTCCTTTCAAACGGTTTCTAGTGGTTTCGTTTGGCGGTGGCTGAAGCATACATATATATGTATATACTTATATATACATATTTGGGCGCTTGAACGCTTTGCACTTGAGCCACTAAAGCTGTGCCGATTATTTTGCCATTCTCAAAGTCAATTTCAGAAGTGGTAGAAACAAAGTCACTTTCTGAGTTCCTGGACCTTATCCTTTTTCAGAAGACCGTTTTAGTCGTGAATAACAAGTTTGGTTACCTTTTTGTTGGGCCATCCACTCAAGTGGGCAAATGACACCAGCTTTCGCCGAGGAGAAGCCTCGGGCCGGAGGCTTTCTGTGAGCCACGGCTGGCGTAGCGGCCGCGTGCCAAGGTGCCAGCGGCTTTCGATGGTCTGGCGGTTTAGTGGTGGCAATCCAACCGCTGAACTGCAGCAATCTAATTTGTTTTGCTCCCCAAACCCAACGTCAAGAAAGAAGAATTGCTTAAGAACTAAGTCCCGCAGCAATTGGTGCAACCTTTCTCACCAACTCTTTTTTGGCTGGTTTTGGGTTCCCCTACGAAAATAGATCCGTGTATGTTTTGTGAGGTACCCAAATTCAACAAGGGCTACCCACCAAAAATGACACACCCACTTGTCCAGATCCCCGATTTGGCACCCAGTTTCGTTGAGCCTCGGTGAGGGTGTACAGCAGGGGTGCCATCGAACAGCTGGGTTTGTCTTGCGGGTGCCCAGCTTTAAACATCCAAAGGGAAAAGCTGCAAACTGCCACGGTTAAATGGTGGCAGGGTACCGGAGCATCGGGCTTCACGGAGATGGATCTAAGCCGGTTTCCACTGCCCTCAAACCACTACCCCCACGGGGGAAGTGGTGTCAATACCCTTTATCTAGTGGCTGCGTAGTGGTTGAACATCCATTTAACCATTTGGGGTAGTGCCTTGGGGGTAGTGGAAACCATCTTAGAAATGGACACCCGGCTGTTGGCTATCACAAAACTGCGCAATCGCCTTTGAGGCGATGGTCCGCACAAGGACAGTCCCATTAAGACAAACAGTGTATGCCCTTTGGATTACCTCTGAGTATGAAGGTTACTCCCCTGTATGTTCCAAAAAGAGTGGGAGGGGGGGTACTTGAAAAGGATATGTCATTTCTCTGCAAACGACTTGACTGCTCCTGGGTTGGTTCTTTAGACTTTTTTTGTGGAAATCAAGTTGGGTTTTCCACCAAACCCCAAAAGTGAAAAACTGTTTGCAGGGGGGTCAACAGCAACCAAGACGATGTGTTTGTAAGCATGACAATCTGGGTGTGGAATGTGGATTTGAAGGGACTCTTCCTGGGACCTGGAATTGGTGCGGCAAGAGGCCGTTCTGACGTCTGAGTTGGTTTGGGTAATGTTGACCCCGGGTTGGTTTCAACCTGCGATACTCATTTGGGTGTCCCACCCCAATCCAAATCAACCAAGCCTTACGCATCCGGGATTCCCACTAGGCTTCACCCGGTCTCCAGTTTCACCAGCGCACGTTTCGCTTGTGCAGCGGCGAGAAGAAAAGACCCAGCTTCGTGCCGTCCAGGGGGGTTGGGGGCTACGGTGTCCCACGAAATATGGGCGTGTCTTTTTAGTTTGCAACTTCTCGACTATCCAGGTGTTGTTCTTTTTGTTTTGTGTTCCTTCTTTTCTTTTCTTTTTTGGGGGGGAGGGTCAGTTTGCCCATTTTTAGGCAGACTGTGCTCCACTTGCAATTCAACTTGCGCTCCACTGCGGTTGACCATGTCACAGTTCTTCGCATCTTACGATTTCTTCTTTGCCTGTTGAGTTGAGATTATTCTCAGCGGGCAAGGAATCGTGCTGCCTGCTGAAGGTGTTGGGAAGCAGGATTTGCAACCATGCTTCCATTTGCTTAAGAATATTTGCTATTTTCTCTGTTGGTTTTAAAGGGAATTCCATCATTACTGGATGTTTTTTTTTGGGACTTGATCAAAAAGGGGGCATGTACAGAATGTTTGGGCTCCGTCCCTTCCATGATCAGAAGCTTTAATTATTTGCCCGGTGCCGACCTTTTTGAACCTTTGCGGGTCAGGCGGGGTGCATCCCAGCACCGAAATTCTACCCAAAAAAGCAACAGGAGATTTGCGGTTTCCCCTTGAAAGAAACACGGGCAGCTGTAGCTTCGCTTTGATTGGCTTCTCGGTTTTCGCCTGAGAAAACCATGTCCAGGTACCACAAGCAGCGATACACCCTCTTCTCGCGGTGCGGGCTCCTGGACTCATTTTTCATTTGAGGGCCCTTTTCTGGGGTCGGTTTCAAGGAAAGCCACAGGAAGACTAGGGGGGCTCCCCGAATAAAGTACGCACAGAATGAAGCCTATCCAAGAATGCTACCCTCCAAACATTTTCAGGCTGGGACTGACCCTGGGCTGCAAGGCTGGAGAGAGCACAACTAGGTCCCTGAGTAGTGCCCTTTCTCACCCTTTTTTGGTTGGGAGGGTTATTCTTACTTCTCTACTGGAGGACCTAGGAGCACAAGCGAAGAAAAGCAATTTCGGGTTTCGTCAGTCTGTGAGGTTTGACGAGGGCATCGAGCTTGATGAGGCTAGGGCAAGGGGGTGGGCTGGGGTGTTCAAATCAAGTCATGTGGGGATTGATCAATTTTCAATATTCCTGGCCCCCAAATGCCCATGGGTATTTGTCCATTTAGTGGTGAAAGTCATCTTGCTTGGTGGTTTCCCTGATGGTCATCCCATGTAAAGGACCTTGTATGATTTGCGCATAGCCAATAGCACTTACATTGGCACGACCACAACGCCCCAGAAGGAAATATTTATTCAACGCTGCTTTGGGACTGCAGGGTGCTTCCACTAGCAACGCGCCCGTCTAAAGTGCAATCTTGTGGCTATTGCTTGACAATTCCATTCCAAATACGTAGGCTTATCTGAAACAGCCTGAAACAATGAGAAGCCAACAATGGCGTCGGACCAGACCATGGATCCCTTAGTTTACTTTTCTTCTAGGGATTTGCCTTGCCAATGAGTTCAGAGATCCTTCTGGTGTTGCAAAGGCACTGCGTCTTATTGACTAGCTGGTGGTTGGAAGGGAGGGTATCCAGAATTTGCTTTAACGGAGGGAGCTAAATGATCTACCAAGAATTCTGGAAGGACATGGTTGTCCCCCCCTAGTACCACCCCAGCGTCCTGGTCTCCCTCCCGAGCTCAAAGCAGGCAGTTGTTGCGGGTTTCGTCAACTGTCCGGCTCCATGGAGCCGTGCCAAAGTTTCGACCCCTCTCCTTTTTTTCCGGGACCCGGGTTCCTTGGGTTCTTCATGGCCGCAATTGGCAATGTTTTCAGGGGAGCCTGACCTGGCCTTTCTCTCATAGCTTGACCACTTGCAGCCTTCCAGTTGCTTAAGAATATATTTTATGTTTGTCCTTGTTGGTTTTAAGGGGAATCTATCACTACTCGAAATATTTTTATCTTTCCAGGGGGCTTAAGCAAATGGATGCAGAAACACCTCGCTTATGTTTGCCTTCCTAAGCAGCGCATTCAGAGTCAACCTGGACACAGCGCCAGTGCCACCTTTTGTTGGCAGGGCCTTTTTTTCTTTTTCTGCGGGAGCGTCTTGGGCCAGGACCTCAGTTCAATCTCAAGAGAAACCTATCTTGGTGGCTCCCAGCCATCCGGTTCCTTAGCCTTTTAGATTTTTTTGTGTTTAGTGGTGGTTTCCATTTAATCCATTAAAAAGCGGAGGATCTGAGGTCAGCCCAGTTACGGCATGCTCCCTGTGTGCTCCCTTTTGGTAGTCTCAAACATTGCCTTTTTTGGACACCTGTTCACGCAAGAATGCTCCTTTTGGTGAGATAATTTAAGGAGATAAATAGGAGATGTGTCTTGTTTCTCGTGCTCGCCTTCATAAAGGCTTTAGGATGGCCCTGGAGATCCTCAGGCCTTCAAAACCAGCGAACAGACGTCCCTTTCGTTTTTAGCCCTTGAAGCGACCAGCGAAGGGTACTTGTAGGCTGAAGAAAGCCCCGAGGGTGGCTCGGTTTTGCCGTGACATGCCGTGACGGATGTACGCAATCCTTGCTTCCACTCCCACTGCGACTCTTCTAATTACAGCCTGACTTTTCAGGGAGTCTTGGAACGACCACGCATCCCCTGAAATTCAAGGAGGTTCAACCCAGGGTGCCCTCTTTCAAGGGTTGTTCCCAGTTGAAGGAGACAGCTTTAAGGGGGGTGCAACGATGAAGTTTTCTGCGGACCATGTCAACCCATGGAGACCTGCAAACTCGGGGCTTAGCACCAGGGGTCCATAAACGGGTTCATGAACTCAACCATTGACACGGATTAAGCTGACAATCCATGTGCAACGGCTTTGGTGAACTCACCTAGGGTAAAACGAGCCTGTGATTGATGAAGCTTGCTTAAGGATTCCTTGCTTCAGGTTTAGGAATTGCAGAAACTGATGTAGATAGGGTACCCACCTCTACCTCCGTCCGAACAGCTCCTGAGTTTGCCTGCAGATAAAGCCTTATCCACCAGGGGTGCCCGGAAATTGTCTTCCAGGACCCTCCCTACTCAGGTTCCATGTCAAAATACCTGTCCTGAACAAAGTTTTTCGAAAACAGCATTTGCTTGTGGTGGGGTCCATGTTGTTTGCAGAAGACTGTCGATGTCATGTTTGCAGGAGATGTGGTATTCGGTGACCCCGGAGCCCATCGCAGAAGAGCAAGCTCGGCAGGCCATGCATCGAGAGTCATCGCAAGCCAAGCGCCCAAGGCAACTTCAAGCGCTCACCCACGAAGGTCCTTTTCTCCTGTTGCTCAACAAACACGTTCTTTGCCTTGTTCCGCACCCAACATGTTTGGGGTTGTTAGATTTTGAGTGACATCCGCCTGGACACGGCCCCGCCCCTCGGCCAACATACACTACTGTGACAGCCCATGACAGCTTGGCAGCAGCCGCGACAGCTCCCGCCGGTTCTCGAAGCTGTGGACATGCGCTCTTTTGCTTGTTTGCCTTTGGTTTTGGGTAAGCCCGTGCAGATACCGCCAGGTTTGGGCTTCTGGTTGTGGATTTCCTTTGGGTCGAAGGACCTTGGTTTGGGCTTGACAACTGCAAGGGTCGCTCCTACAGTTTCTTGTCGCATTGTTGGCGTGAGCAAATGACACTTTTACTTGTAGTTAATACTTTGAGGATGACATGGGGCAATACATGTTCCATGCCTTCTTCGGGAAACAGTTGTTGTTTGTCTGGAGCCTTGTCGCCCATGCGGGTTGGCTACCCCTTTTTTCAATTGAATGACTTGTTTCGGATCCCTTGGGCAGGATTGCAGCATGAAACCCGTGCCATGTGAAAGGTTCCAAGTGCTGCTATCCGTTGAGAATGTGCAGCCGACTATTTCTTGTATCAATATGTTGGTGCGTTTGCTTCAGGGGCTCACTAGGATCCCATTTTGGAGAAACAGGCTGGCAAAGAACCTGGCGGTATGTTGCGATGTTCTTGGTATATATGCGTTTGACTCTGGTTGTTGCATGGTTTTCAGTGGTTGCCTATGTAAGCATGGCATTTCTAACCGTTCGTAAAGGCTGCGTTTACTCGTGAATGCTGTTCTTGGTGGGGTTTTCATTCTTGAGCGGTTTGTAGCCAACCATGGATGGCACATGGACTAACTGAAATCCCAACAAGTGGTGCTTTCGCACCCTGGTTTGTTGCCCGTGCGACCTTTTGTGGATGAATCGAGCTTGTAGCTTTATTAGATGTTTCTTGATTTTCTTTTGGTTCAATGCCTGGAAAGGAACATGTTTTTTGTTTATATATATATATGTGTATCACATCTATTTAGTTGTACGTGCTGTATATGACCTCCGTTTGAAAACACTGCCTACAAGCGCCCACAAGCGCCCACAATGCATCTATCCCTGTGGGGGGCCTTCAACGGCCGCAAATCCAACGGCTGCCTTCAACAGCTGCTTTGTTTCCTGCTCTGCTCTTTTGCTTGCCCATGTTTTTTCTTGATGCTTCCTGGTTGTTCCAGCTCCTTTGAAATCTCCGAAAACCACAGACCCCACAAGTTGTTGGTTTTTGTGTTTATCGAGTTTTGTATATTCTAGATGTTTGTTTGTATTGTTTGATATTGTTGTGTTTGTGCTTGATTTTTTTTGTATATGTTAGATATCTGTTTGCATTTTTTGTTCCAGGGTGCAAACCAATCCTTGAGAACACGCCAAAACTGGCAAGGTGAGCGCTGCTCAGACAGGCCCACGGGGCCGGGGCGCCGCCATTGTTCTGCCCACGGCAGAAGTACCAGCAGCTTGATCCAGAATCCCAATAGCTTGACTATGTCTGAGTATGAGTTACTCCCTGTAGTTCCAAAAAGAGGGGGGTACTTGAAAAGGATATGTCATTTCTCTGCAAACGACTTGACTGCTATTGTGTTGAATCTTTCGACTTTAAACTTTTTGGGAAGTCAAGTTGGGTTTTCCACTAAACCCCAAAAAAGTTAAGCTCTTTGCAGAGGGGTGAACAGCAACCAAGATTTATTTCTAGGGGTGATTCCTGTTCCATTATTTTCAACCATCGTTCTTTTCTCAAAAACCGGATCCGTTTCTCCTGGGTTTTTGACGATTTCCTGAAAAGAAGGATCCCTGGAAAGAATGGGGAAGGTACCCCTGGAATATTTGATTGCATTGTGTAACAAGCATTGTCAACGTGCAAAATAGTCCCTCCCTGCGAGAGCTATTGTAGTTGTCAACGCAGTAGCGATCTTTGCCTGGTAGTTTGAGGGAGGGCTGCGAAAGTCATGTAGCTCTTCGTTCTTGCCGCCCTTGCCTGCTCATGTACAAGACGGTGTGGCATTTTGCATGGCTACAGCAATCCAGCTTTCAACGGGCCACGTTTGCCATATTGAACGTGTGGTCTTCGGCCAGCGAGTTTCTGAAATGGGCGGTTGTGGTTACTAAGTGAACAAGCCGTAGGCAATCCGAGCATGTAGGTGGAAACTTCGGTGTTTAGGATTCTCATGGCAACTCCGTGTTTATCGGATTGTACATGACTTGGTCGGATGGGACGGGTCAGCAAGACTGGGTGTGCTTTGGCATGGCGTGAATGTTGGGTGTGCAAATTGTGACATACATTGGGACCGAATGTATGCAGTCTTTGGGGCCCTACTCATTTATGACCTTGGTATGGTGCGATGTGCTTCCCCGCAGGATGTCGGACGTTAAGCTGTCCAATTTGCCAAACATGCCAATCCACGCAATTATGAATACATGTCCCCGAGCGCGAACAACAGACTCATAGCCGCGGTTGTTCTCAGGTCAATGTCACGGTTGGGCAAATTGCAAAAATCGGCCTATTCAATTGGAGCTGTTTCCATGGTCAATCTGCCATGTGTAAACAGCGCCCATATCCCCGCTATTTCAATTGCATAGGAATCACTCGCAGGCTCGCGTTCCAAGCGCCTATGAAAAAGTGTCAGTGTGGGGGGGCCCTCTTTCCGATCGGTTCCCGTGCTTAACGGTGCTCACGCGAAGGTCCATCCGCCGATGCAATCTAAGGGATGGGGGACTTTGAGATCCCCTGGCACTTCCAGGTGTTTGTTCTTAATTAGTCGGGGGCCCTCAAATCCCCAACCCTTTAGATCTCCTTCGTGAGGGACAACCTGACCCGGCTGGATTGCGATACTTGCTCAACCAGCTGTCTAGACTCCATCCAGGGACTCCCTCCAACTAACATGGATTTGCAAAAGGCCCTTTCCAAGAGGAAAGTAGTCTTTCTACAGGGGTCTGTGCACTTCCATGTTAGCTGGTGGGAGGGTACCTGGTGTGCCTTATTCAAATGGGGGAGAATTCGATCCAGCGAATTCTGATTTTGGAGTTTCTTTCCCAGAAAAATCGGGCCAGGCCCCAGCATCCTCGTAGATAGCTTCTGCGGAGCGGGTGGGTCGGGGCCCCGTGGACATTGAGCTTTTTCCGAACGCGACGCGTTGAGGGAACCGCCTCAGTCACTTGCCGAGCTCCGTTTCGGACTTGATTTTTGTTGGGAGTTTCGACCATTTTAGTGGTAAACACTACGTTTGGTGACTGGTTTTGGCCAAGAACCTCGGGAAGTGAGCAAAAGTTGGTGGACAGCATGTGTGTGTGTAGTTTTTTTGAGGGCACTCTTTTTGAATTGCTTTAAAAGGAAGCTACCAGGAAGCCGCTCATTTGGGGGAGTATCCCATTTTGAGACACACCCACATGAATCCCCGAGTAAATGATGTCCACCAAAGGGCCGCCCAGTGAATTCACACCCAACTAGCGCCGCAATTAGAAAGTCGAGGCAGGTGTAAGGACTCTTGTGCCTTCTAGAAAGGTTCTGAATCCTTCCTAGAGGGTATGCCTTTGTCATGGCACCCCCAAAATAGTGGCGTTCCTCTTGGTTGTCCTCTAAAACTATCACAAAGAGACTATCACAAAAAGGGCCCCCCTGAAAACAGGCACACCCAAGAGCCCCTTCTGACAATATTCTAAGGATCCTGGAGGGGGCCTAAATGTCCAGAATGGGTTGTCGGAACAACATCGATGGGGACATCATGCAATTCTTTGGCCCCCTAATTGACCTGTGCCAAGGGCCCCTCCTCTCCCTTCACTGTTCTTGGCATTTGGGCGTGTCCTTTGTTGAGCTTACATTTTTGGTGGTTTGTTTAAAGGGAATCCAAAAGGAAACCACTGTTTTGAGCGGTCCCCTAAAAAGAGACACCCATGTCGCTTAGGCGTTTGCCTTCATGTTCTAGTCACTTTCACTGCGTGTGCGGAAAGCAGAGTGGTTGTGTTGCTAATACACTTGGTTTCGCTTTGGTTTCCTTAAAGCCAGGTGCATTTGCAGTTGGAACGGGCTCCTTAAATTCCCTCAGCGGGCCAGGAGCGACCTTTTTTTCTGCGCGGATGTTTGGGGCTATGTTTGAATCCTATATAGGGCATTCCTAAATGGCGGGTTTTTTTTCTGTGGAATCCTTGAAAACAACTCTTCAAGGGTACCCTCAAGAGACATGCCCTTTTTTGAGCGGCCAGGTCTAGTCAGAAGCACTTGTTGACCCCGGATTCATCCAGCTCCTGGAAGAAATGCACCAAATAGTAGGAAAATCCTAGAGGGTTGAGCATCTCTATGACATGTTTGTTTTGCCAGTGTTTTTGTTTTCCCGCGTGTCCCGGACACCTTCCAACAGACAAGACCAATGCGCTTCTTTCTGACTGAGAGGACACGGCATTGAAATGACGAGGATTCCGTTAGAAGTGCTTTAGAAAGCTAAACGACCGTGAGGGACATGCACGATTTCAGAGTTGAAGTGCGGAAACTCTAGAGGTTTGAGCAGTGCGACATAACTCATTGATACAGTTCATGTTACCCCCCTACAAATCAAAATGGAACCCAAAACGAGGGGTCCCCCCTCTACACATGTTTTTGTTGGTTCCATGTTGATCTGTGGAGTAGCGCCAGTTGCAAGATGCAAGGTGCGGACTGAGATCAAGTTCTTTTCTTGGCGCGTTTTTCTTCTTCTTTTTTCGGCGGGATGGGCCAAACATAGGTACCCAAAATGGCTTGCCCTGGTAAATGGAAACGAAGACCAAGACCAGCGGTCCTTTGGTTTCGTTTTGACCCATGGCCATCTCAGCTCCCCAGGTAGAAGCAACATGCTTGTGTTCCCGTGTTTGCTTTTGTCTTTTTCACGAGTGGGCCAAAAACGAAAAACACTTGCTTGTTTGATTTTTACCACAAGAGAACCGGATGTACGGGAAGTTGTCCGTTCAGAGGGATTCCAAAAGGTATCCTCTTTGCTTAAAGCGGGTCCAATTTCTGAAAGGGGCTAAAACTTGCACATCTTTCTGATTTTTTTCCATGGGTGTGGCTGAGAATTCAAGGGCTAGGCTTCAGGTTTTAGCCTCTGGTTCCCTGTGCCAAGGTGCCACCGTGCGTTTTCGGAGCCACAGGCCCATGCTTAAATGAACCCCCAAGTAGGCCAAAGCGTATGGGCTTGGACCTGATGGGAACCGGCTCAGCGTGTTTGCTGCTTGGAATCCTCCAAGGGGAGCCTAGTGTTCGACCCTCGCAAGAAACGCAGGATGCTTGTTGTATGCTGTTATATGCATGCATGTATTCGATTGCATACTTTTACATCTATGTACATTGATAAGTATTCCTGTACATAATGACGTTGCTTTCTGATTTACGAGGAGTATTCAGTTGCATGCCCCTGGTTTCTCAAACCCGTCGCCTTTTGGCATAATGGATTCTAGGGTTTTTGCCTTCAAAGGGTGTCCAAAAACACACCCCTTTTTACTCGCCAAGCGTATGCCTCGTACACGAAAGCATGGGTAAGACAGAGCAGAGCTGGGTTTGTGCCTTTTTCTGAGAGCACCCCCTTTCAGCTTGGCAAGAAGGGAAGCCAAGAGGAAAACCACCATTTGAGGGGTCCCCTATTTTGCCACATACCCAGATTCGATGCTGACCAGGATTCTCACACTGAGCCTTGAGGCGCTTGCTTGAATTTTTCTGTGCCTGCAGCCTTGCAGCTCGGACTTCAGCACTTCCAAAGCGGCCTTGGCAAATCCGGACCAAGGAACTCCACATGTGAAAAAAGAGACAGAGCCAGTGAACAAGGCGCCCCTTTGGTGATGCATTCAAATCTACATTCACTACATGAGGCGCATGTGCTACATCCACCCAACAAATCCGGAAACAGCACTCTGATTCAGGCCATGGTCTGGCAGCACATGGTTTCGACTTCCCGTTTTTGTTTTTTGTTGGTTGGATCTTTCTTGCCGCGGTCCGCCGCCCGGGAGCTGACGCATTGGATCCTCCTTGAAAGTTTGGGCCATGGAGGCAGTGCTGCTTGAGGCGCTGAGGGAAGAGCTGAAGACCTTTGCCCCTCGGAAGGGCTGGCTTCAGAGCCAATCCCGGGCGAATTCGACCCGGGACTGTTGTTGGCATTTTTCCAGGGTTGGAAAGGACCAGAACTTTAAGTTCCTAAAGGGCAGCCCAAGGGGAGGATTTGTTTTGTTAGATGCCCTGTTCAGCATGCAGCCTTGCGCTGATGCCTGGTGGTGTCGGGCTATGGATGAGGAGGGACGGATCTTCCCATTGTGAACAACTCAGACAAAAGTGACCGACTCGGAGCCAAGGGTCAGTGATTCGTAGAGATCCACTGGCAGGGTTCCAACTTGGAACCTGTTCACTACCTGGCCAATTCATATGAAATCCTCAAATCTGGGTGAATTACAACGACCTCACAGAACCTCACCCCAAATGGTGGTTTATGTGGGGAGGCTTGTGAAGTACTATAGTTCACACTTTTTGGCATCTATGTTATTCGAGCAGTGTCTCAGTTCCCTGCTGGGGCTTCCTTTGCCTCTGGGGTTCTCAGAATGGGTTCCTTCCCATTCAAGTTGTCTGCCTTTTGATACCCCTGGACTTCCATTTGCTGAAATGAATATGTTTTTTTTGCCCTGTTGGTTTTAAAGGGAATCTATCACTATTGGCCATATTTGTATTTTTCCCCGGGGGCTTCAGAAAATGGAAGTTGACATGAATGTGGCCTCTATTAGCTTTTTGAAGGGTATTGATACGGACCTTTTGTTTTCCAAGTGTAGTGTAATGGTCATGATTTGCTGGATGTTGTTTTTAGTGGTGCCGTAGGAACAGGGCCGAAAGGGTTTGCTGCTTACGTCTAACCTCAATCTAATTCTTGCATGACATGGCACATGTGGCGCACCTTCCAACTCTATGACAAGTGTGAGGTAATGTTGACCCCGGATCAAACAACCTGTCATCTCAAGGGGGGGTTGTCACCTATAAAAGTGAGGGGTCCCCATTAAACCAGGGTCCTGAACTAATCCGGGTTCCCATTACCCTTAGTAGCCTTAGTTCTATTGGTTGACTCCTCTTCCATTCTTTTAAACCATCGTTCTTTTCAAAAACCAGATCCGTTTCCCTGGGTTTCAAAGGAGGTTTTCTAGAAAGATTCGGATCCCTGGGTTCAGAATGGAACTGGAAGGTGGCACGCTAGGTTAGTATCGAGGTCTCCCTCCACTCGCGAGTGTTTGTGCGGTTCATGCTGCTCTTTGAGGCAGCTCTAAGGGGCTTAGGGCTTCTTTGTGGGCCGCGGGATATGGTGGACGAAATCCATTTCGCGCCACTTTGAAACCATAGCGAACCATTGCTTGGTGGTTCCCAGCCATCCGGCTCCTTAGCTTGTTAGCCTTTTAGTGTTTAGAGGAGTTTTCCATTTAGCCCACTTTAGCAGGGGATCTGAGGGCAGCCCAGATTGTTCGTTGGTATTTACTTTTATTTATCTTCTCGGGTGAGTTAAACATCACCTGTGGGACAAGTCGCCGAACATCCCCTAACCTTGCGAAAATTCTCAAGCGAGCATGAGTTGGAACGACCCCGGCCCCACCCCTGGATGGTTAAGAAGGGTGCATTTCAAATTCCCTGAGCACCAGCAACCGAAACGCTCGGTTCTTGGGGCTTAAGTTCCATCCATTTCTCAGTTCCTGCCTATTGCGCCAGGAAGTTCTTCAAGTCACTTCCCGAGTTCCGCTTCGGACTTTCTACTTTTTTGGGTTTTTTTTAACCATCTTAGCGGTAAACTAAAGAAGTTTGGGTTTGGGCCATTTTAGCGGCAAATTAAGAAGTTTGGTGACTTGTTTTGGGCCGTCCACTCGGGAAGTGGGATCCGGTTTGGGGATCAGGCCTCGGATGTTTCGCTGAGGCTGCAACCTCGGTGCGTGCGGAGCTCTTGGCGCTGAAGGACAGGTCCACCCAAAATGTTTCAATGTTGGACACCTCCAAGTGTGTGTGTTTTTTCTTTTTGCTTCCAATGTTGTTGTTTTTGCTTATTTTGTTGGGTGTGTGTGTGTGTTGTGTGTGTGTGTGTGTGTTTTATTTTCCTGTTTTTTGCTTCTTCTTTTTTGAGGGGGGACGGGGTGTGGGGCGTTTGACACCTCCAAGTCTTTTGGGGGCCAGTTTTTAGTTTTCACCCAAGTGTGTGTGTGTGTGTGTTTTTTGGGTGGGTGGGTGGGTGGCGTGTGTTCTTCCTTGGTTGTTGTTTTTTCGGGCTTGCGGGGGTGGCGTGTTGTTTGTTTTGTTTCGGCTTCTGTTCCGTCGCGCGGCGCCGGGTATGTCTCCTTTCTCGCTTCATTGGGACATGGATTAGCATAGGCCTTAACCTAATTTGATAGGCACGAGTTTGCCGACCCCTGATTAACAAGGCTTAAGCCAAGTTACGAAACCTGGTTCCCCTGGAACAATCGAGTCCCCACTAAAAAGGGACCCCTTTGATTTATAACGGGGGGAGTTTATTCCAAGGGGGCAATACCTGGCTTTATGGGGATGGCAATGATATGTGTTTGTCCGATTAGCAACGGGAACCCAAGATATCCCAAGAAAAAATCAACCCGGGGTGGGCGTCCCATTTCGGAGGACGATTCGCACCTTCGGGCAGAACACCCAAATCTATCTGCAAGGCTTTTTTTTCTTCTCCGGGGGCCGGCTTTAGATTTCACTTGGGGATGTGTTTCTATTCGGGTAATGTTGACCCAGGATTGATCAACCCATCCAATTATTAGGGGGGTGTTCCCTCCAAAAGTGGTCTGAATCCAATCACTAAAAGGGGACACCCCCCTATGAAAATCAACCAGGGGTTTTATCCTCTTTGGTGATGTGTGCCATCGGGAAACCTCGCCACATTGGGCGTCCAGATCTGCTTTTTGGGCCCCGACAGAAGTTTGTCGCGAGGGATCGATCCCTGGCATGCCGGTTCTCGAGGTGTTGTGCATTCGCCCCAGTTCACCACTAGACCTCCAGGAAGCTTCCCCACAATTAGCTTCTTTTTTTTTTGTTGCTTTTTTGGGGTCCCTTTGTTTTCCACTGACCAGGCAAAAAAGATATATACTTTTTTGCAGGGGTCCTAATTCCAGGAAAAATGGCCGAGAGCTTGCCGCAGACAGTTCCTTTCTTGGGAGGCCTTATTTCAGGTGAGCTGCTTTTCGTTATCGTCAAGCCAGCTCTTGTGTTTGGCGACCCTCCAAAGGCCCATAGGTGTCCTTTTTGGTTGTTTTGGTAGAAACACAGATGGGTTCCCTGGTTTACCTGGTGGTTTAATCATCTTCCAGGGCCATTTATTTGCCCTAAAAGGACACCTAGGCAAAGGCCCAGCTTAGGATCGAATTTTCGCTGGCCTTCATTCAACTTTGAATAAGATGCTGGAAGATCTGGAAGGCTCAGTGGTGAACACCAGCCTGGCACGGTTTTGGGATCAACATCCGTCCCCCAGGCAAGCCATGAGTATTTGCCCGGCATAGCTGGACTAGACTGGTACCAGTACAGTCCCGGCAGAACCGGGCTATCGGAGGTCGGTACCGATGGCAAAGCAGCTGACCCGCTTGGCGCCTTCGTCCTGGTTGCCGGGCTCCCACAGCACCTCCAAGGTGCACGTGCCGCCGAGATGGGAATCCTCATGGGCATGAAGCGCCCTCCCTTGGCATTCGTTTGGACGTCCGGCGCCAATGCAAGCTTCATGTTCGAAGCAAAGCCTGTGTCTTCGCAAGCTTCGTTGCGGCAATGTGGCTTCTTACTCCCTCCTCTGTGAACAGCGATGCCAAGACTGCTGGATGTCCTGCGGCACAAAGGTGATTGGCCGAGCCTGTAAGGCGGCAAACTGGAAAGTAATATTGCTGGACATCGCGTCGAAATTGAAGCCCCAATCCTTGCAGCATCCGAACGTGGGATTACACAGTGTTTCCGCAAGGGGCGGAAGTGATTAAAAGAATGTGGACTACACTTTGGAGCGTGTTTATTTTCTCCTTTTCTAGCTCCTCTCATTCTCTCTCTCTCTCTCTCTCTCTCTCTCTCCCTCTTTAGATGAATATATATGTACATGTATTCATCATTTTATTTATATTCATACATGTGTCTTCATTATTTTCTTTATGTTCATATTCCTTTTTCTCTATATATGTATCTTGAATGTTTCTCCGCCTGTATGTACCTTTCTTTTATCGTTATCTTTAGAATTCGATCTCTGTTTCTCTTTATCTTTGCATGTATAGGTCTTTCGATACCCCCTTTCTTTGCTTAATGATATTGATCTTTCCCTTCCTTTTTTGTTACCTCTTTATCTGTCTGCCCCTCTTGCTCTCTTTCTCTTGCTCTGCTTCTTTATCTTCATCTTTCTCTCTTTCTCTTTGCCTTCTTCATTCTCTTTGACTTCTTCTTTCTGTGTCTGTCTTTTTCTCTGCCTGTTTTGCATTCCCTTTCTCTTTCTCTCCCTGTCTCTCGCCAGCTGACGAAAGTGACCACATGAAAAGCGCCGATCTGTTCGTGAAAGTCCACAGCAGCTCCGTGAAGAACCGCAAACACACACGAGTTGTTTAAGGTTGGCCTACTGAAAGTCCGCAGAGGATTCACGCGTTCATAGTTGCGCAAGCTAAGCCTTCAAACCAAAAAACAAGTTGCTGGAGGTCGACCCATCCAAAGTGCGCAGAGGGCTCGGCGATTGAGGGCTGCAGAACCATGCGCGCTCCGTCCCCGCACTCCGCACCCACCTCCCTCAGGTGTCGTGAGATGGTTTGCGCGCATCCGGAAGATCCTGATTACAGGGTCAACGTTTCCTGCCTCTTCACCTTAGCATTGTTACGCGTAATGCGTGCAGACACCTCATTAGCAGTTCAGGTACCACGGAAGTTCTTGTTCAACTTCCTTTGAGAATAAGGATAAGGGTGCTTTAAGATAGATCTGCGGATCCAGAAGTTCTTCATCTTGAAATACTCAAACCATGCTGACGCCGATAGTAATCATCACGCACCGTGGTGCAAAGCGGTGTGAGATGGCGTGAGCAGGTTTAATGAAGGTGCTGGGCCTTCAAAAAGCCAGTCGTCGAAAGCCAACCGGACTTTCAACTGTTTGTTATGTTTGGTTCTGGCTCCAAACTAGGCCCTGACAGGGGGTCCCTTTGAGAGATACTTGGGCTTTTAGATGCCTTTTCACAAGTGCTAGGATAATTATTGGGAAGCAGGGCAACCTTTGGTGTAATTACAGGCCTTTTGGCGCAAGTGAGACTTTGCTCAGTCATCTCGTGGCTTAAACTGGTTGGATCCCAAACAGCTGTTCGGCTTCCTTCGGTGCCCTGACTACTGTTTGCCGTGTGAGCTGCCTGTTCTCCTAGGCAACTGATCACTCATGCTGGACTTGTTCCATACACAATTCTCTGAGTTCCTGGACTTTGAGTGCTTTTTGGGAACTGTAACATCCGCTGAAGAAGTGAACTACCAAACTTTCAAACTTCTACAGCATCACTTTGATTTAGCGACTGGAAGCCAGGCCTTCCAAGAGTAGCCCAAGACTTGTCACATCTTGCGGAATCATGATCACTCTGAGCGGATAAGGTGTCACTGCTTACGGAAATGAAAATGTCACTACTTACGGAAATGAAGCCACTACACGCGGAAAAGTATAGGGGTAGAAAAGTATAGGGGTAGGAAGCTCCTTTCTAAGGCTCCTTTCTAAGGCTCCTTTCTAAGGCTCCTTTCTAAGGCTCCTTTCTAAGGCTCCTTTCTAAGGCTCCTTTCTAAGGCTCCTTTCTAAGGCTCCTTTCTAAGGCTCCTTTCAAAGGCTCCTTTCTAAGGCTCCTTTCTAAAAGCTCCTTT
>CAUJNA010003457.1:360000-390193 GCA_963377175.1 Effrenium voratum | reverse complement strand
CAAATCCACTGAAAAGGTCCACCGCATGACAAGACCCCAGCTCCACCCTTCAAATTGACAAGGATGTTCCCGATCTGCAGAATTTCCGGCGGGCTGCCTCGGCAATTCGCATTTCGCTCTCGTAGGAGAGCCTGATTTCTGAGCTCCGGGGCGATTCCCAGGAGGCCAATGGTACGGACGGTCGGCTGGGTTCTCGCTGCTTTCGCAAACTGCTTGGGCCTACAGAAGTGGAAGGTGTGCGAGAAGCCAAAAAGACATCGCCGTCCAACATGGCAACTGAGAGGGGGTCCCTTCAAAAGGACATATTTTTTCCAGGAACCTCCCCGCAAATGCCAGGTTAGTTGGAGGAGGGGTATGCGAAAATGACTTGTCATGCACACAAGAGAAAGCATTCCGGTGTGCTTCTTTAGCCCCCTAACATAACTTTCTTTCCAAGGATCACGGCAGACGGCCCCGAAGACTTCCATGTTTTGAGGGTTCAATGTGCTTACCTTGTTTGAGAACCAACGCTTTGTTTCCATTAATGAAGCTCTGGCTGATTTGATGGCTCCGTGTTTGAGGGGAACCTTCACTCTTCTGAAGCAACGCTCATATCCACCAGGGCAATTGTGGGGTCAACATTGCGCGTCCATTTGCTGGGCAGTATGTTCCTTTGACCCCTGTTTGTTTCAAAGGGCGGTCAAGGCCAACCTAGACGTTGAGAGTCTGGTGGGCTGCATGGCGGGAAAAGATTCGATTTACCCTTCCAGAAATCATTGGGCGGCAGCGTCTTCTCCGACCTTTCTGTGCACTCCTAGCGGATGTCCACGAGTTCCTCCCAGGAAAGACTGCGTATATACCCACTATCCAGTCACATAAACACTGCAGCACCCCGGTCCAAGTTTGGGAAGGGTGGGTTGGGATGTGACATGGCCATCGACTTCTGAAAGACACGGGTTTTGCAAGCTTTGACCTCTGAGCTTTGCGAGTTGGGGCAAGGAGCAACCGGGACCTTCAAAACCTCTCAGAGCTTTGGCCCCTGACCTATGTACATATAAATATACATGTGCAAAACAATTTATGTGTTTTTTTGTTTTTATGACCGGACAACTTAGGTAAACTTTTTACCAGTTGTTTGTAGTTGTGTGCTCCTGGTATGTGTGCACATGTGTGTATGCACGCGCCTGTTGGCCCAATTCTCGGCTTCTGGGATCCCTCTTGAGCTTGCTTTACACTTTGAGGTTCACTGAATTTGAACCAGAATCAAACAAAGAAAATGGTGAAGGGCACAATCTCTTGACGATCCCATCACCTAGGCCGCAGATTTCAGGTATCAGTCTAGGGGCAGCTTCCCCATTCTTTCCAGGGATCCTTCTTTCTAGAAAACCACCCAAAACCTGGGGAAATGGCTGGTTTTTGAAAAGAACGATGGCTGAAAAGAATGGAAAAGGAATCAACCCCTAATTGGATGTATCGTAACTCTGCACGAAACTTCAGAGCATGGTCTGCCGCTAGCAGTTGTGGGACTGAGTCCCAGGAAAGAGGCACCCATTAGTATAACCCCCCGGCCCCCTTTCCTCTTCTTCCATTTCGAGGTTTCTACGTGGCTCCCAGCCATCCGGTTCCTTAGCCTTTTAGCCTTTTAGTGTTTATAAGGGAAAGTTCCATTTAACCCACGAACAGTTGTTCACTTTTAGCGGGGGATCCGAAAACGAGCAGCCCAGAGGTTGATGTGTGGCACGCCGCTCGCGGCAACCCGAGCCCCTCAGGCGCCCAAGAGGTCGCCGGTGGTTTCTTCGGAGGCGCTGCATGGCGCGGTGGAGGCGGAGGCAGGCGCTAGGTTTGGCCGTGGTCTTCTTCCATTTGCTCATTCGAGCCATCCAAAACGCATCAGGTACGGAGCTTAGGGACGCCATAGCCTAACCCGAGGGCCCAAACGCCTTCCCACCCCAGGTTGCCCAGGGCTCCTTGAAAGATTTGCCCACCCATTTGAAACATGGCTGGCTTTTTAAACACAGAAATAAAGTTGGAAACCACCATTTACAAGGCAGGCAATGTTCAGGTGTATATCTGGATCCCTGCTTAAGACACGGTGTTGGGTCCCGAGCAGGCCAGGGCAAGGAGGTCGCAAGTGGAGGCCCGGTCCCTAAGCAAAAATAGAAAAACGTTTGGAAAGGTGGTCACGCTCCTTCTCTCCATGGTTGTTGTTGGGAAGCATTTTGCATTTTGGCTTATTGTGGTCTAGTGGGAAATGTTGCTCCTTTTGTTGAAATCTGATTGCTCTTTTTGTTCCCCCTAGCTTTCAAGGGAATCCATCACTAGTGGACATGTCAAGCCAAAAAGCACACGTTCCAGAAAACCCAAGTAAATGGACGTTGCAACTAGATCCCCCAGCTAGATGCCCTTTCTCACCCCTTTTGTGGTTGGGAGGGCCCTACTAAAATCGACTACAGGAAAAGGTTGGTACCCTTATTCTAACCTCTCTACTACTGGAGGACCTAGAGAATATGTTGTTATTTTCCCCTGCTGGTTTTTAAAGGGAATCTATGACTACTGGACATATTTTATTTGTTTCAAAGGGGGCTGAAGCAAATGGAAGACTTCCCTGGTAACCAAGGAAACCGCCCTTAACCCAAAAGGAGCTGGCTACATATAAGGGAAACTAGGATGCACTGGATGTGGTGCGAAATAGATGGGGTTCGCGCAATTAAGATTGGGTACCCTCCCTTGCACTGACAGAGGTCCCTTGAGGAAGTTGCATGTCCCACCCTCCCACAAATGCTGCGTGAGTTGGAGGAGGGGTAGTTTCCCTTTTAGACCATTGCCTAAGCTCCGTTTCGGACTTTAGTCACTTTTTGGGGTTGGACCATTTTAGAGGTAAATAAAGCATTTGGTCACCTGGACCTTCATTCGTTACATAAATTTGTGTTCCAGAGTGTTTCGTAGCATAAATTTGCTAGTCGGTCGTTTTTGTTGAGAACGGGCATTTGTTTTTACTTTTGTTGTCACTTTTTGGGGTTGGACCATTTTAGAGGTGCATGAAAGGTTTGGTTACTTTTCTTTGGCTCGTTTCCAGAGACCTTCTATCTTGATCTGTCTTATTTGTCCGAATCCTCGTGCGTGGCGGAAGCTGATCCTTTTCCCATCCCTGTGCTCCTTGGAAAGGTGTCCAAATGGGGCTGAACCCTTCCCATCCCCGTGTCGGAAAAAACGTGCTGTGATTCTTTTTTTAGTGTGGAACTTTTAGGTTTTTGGAGGGGTCTCAAATGGTGAGGGAAGTCGCGACCCATTGACATCAATTTTGGCCGCAGTGGCCAGAGTGTGTTAGCGTCAATTTCCGAAAGGCATTCCAAAGCCCAGGCTAAGAGTTCACTTCCAGAATCGGTTTAACCGTGCACCCCTCCATTGTTTGCTTTCAGGCCCTTGTGCACTTTTTTCCGGAAGCTGACAGGCTAGAAGGCGAGCTTTGTCTGGGGATCTTTATTGGACAGAGTGGGACCGCAACCAGGGTAATAATGATGACAGAAGAATAAGAATGACAGTAAGAATGGGACGAAGGACGTTCAAAAAAGCTTCGGTAGTACTGAAACTAGTTGACTTAGCTTTCTTCAATGCGTTTGAGCGTGCAATCCCTGCCGGCAGGGTGTAAGACGACATTTGTCCGGGGACCCCATGGGACAGAGGGGGGGGGCTTTGAGCGGTTCTTCAGGCGAGCCCTCGGCGCCCGCGGCTGCTGTCCTGGGCACCTGGGCACATCGATCGGGAAAAAACCGCAGGGTGGAGCTGAGTTCTACATGTTGCATGGTACTCCCCTAAAATTCTCAAGCGACACATGTCTTTCCTGGAATGGGACCCCCCAAATTTGGGCCTCATGTAAATTGTGCAGTACCTCTAGTTGGGTGGTTTACGGTTTTGATTAAGATTTGAACCTCTAGTTGGGTGGTTCGGGGTAGGTTCCCATGTACCCTCTTTCTTAAGCCAGGTGCTCAAATCCCCAAACCAATCCAAACCACCAATGTTGTTGGGTACCTGTTATCAGGGGAACCTGGCGCTGGTCTCATGTCCCACTTTGCAACAAGGAGCCCGTAGGGCCGCACTCAAAACTCAATTGTTTTGTTGGTAGACTCTTTTGACTCTTTTGATTTCAGGCATTGCTTATGATTCAACTGGTCTATTCTGCGTCCAAAGTGGAACGCAAGGTGTTGATTACAACCCCCAAAACTCTACTGCTATGTTATCTTTTGGATTCCCCTCATATTTCCTTTCAACCCGCAAACAAGTAAGTTTTTGCTGGGGGATCTACAGCACCCAAGAAAAAGATGATCATGGAACCCCAAGAGGCGCTCCGCGCTCCAAAAGGAGCTTCGACCGAGGATCGTCAGAATCGCCAGGCGAGATTGCACGGTTCGCCGCGACGAGCTGGGCGAGTGACTTCTCCGTTGCGGTGCGAAAAGAGGGGAAAAGACGCCCCGGTTGGGGGGTGTTCTTCCCCAGAATTCGCTCCCCCTGTTCCTTTTTTTTGCTTTTTTGGGGGCCCCCTTTGTTTTCACACTAACCAGGCAAGAAAGATTTTTTGCTGCTGGGGTCCTAGTTCCGGCCTAGTTTTTATGAACTTCAAGCTTTCTAGCCCCTTTTGACCTCGTTTGCTCTTGGGCTGGCGGAGTGGTGCTTAATGGATATCTATCCCGTTTGTGTAGGAGTGTTCCGGTCAGAGCTTTTGTTTCTTGTCCAACGACCCAAGGTTCCAGCGGCAGAGGAGCAGAGTGCGACCCATGATGTTCAGCGGAAACCTGGAGGAAGATGCCCCGTTAGGTCCAGGAAAGAAACCTAAGAGGGGTTCCACCCCAATTTCGATTGTATTCAGACAGCTTTGTTCGGGGGCACCTCAGTTTTTGTTTTTTTCCCCGAGGCCAACGTTTTGGCGGTCGGAAGCCTGTAGATGCTCGCCCCACTTAAAGCCAGGCCAAGATACTACAAAACCTGGAACAGCCTAAAAAAGAACCCGGTTTGGGTGCCCCCGTATGTTATCCAAGCAACCAAGCAAACAATACAGTCGCAATACAGTACAGTACAATACAATACAACACAACTACAATACAACGCAATACAATACAAACACACAAAGACAGATGAAGCAAAAAACAAGCACGAACAACTACAAGCAAGCAAGAAGCAAGAAAGCGGACACGTAAGCAAGCATCCAACTTACCAACCGACAAACCATACAAGCAACCAACCAACCGAACAACCAATGAATCAATCCATCCATCCATCCCTCCGTCCATCCAAACATCCAGCAAGCAAACCAGCACAAACAAAAAATACACAAACAAAGAAACACAGAAGCATACAAACAAAGAAGCATGCAAACAAACAACCAATCAATCCAACAAACGAACCAGCAAACAAGCAAACATGCCTACAAAGCGACAAACAGACAAATACACAGGCAAACGGGCAAACAAGCAAAACATAAACAAACAAACAGGCGAAGGCACAAACACACCCAACCACGCAAACAGCTTTTGAGCCAAGGGCAGGGGGGTAACTTATGAGAGGGATCATTGGGGTGAGCCGTCAGGCCGAGCCGGCACCAAGACCGCAAAGCACCAGGCGCATGCGAGTCGCATGCGGCATGCCCTGGTTTGATCGGTGCAGCTCTATTTGGCCCCTTTGTTTGGGGTGGTTGCAAGGTAGATTGAAAGCAGTGTGTGGTCTTGAAGCTTGCTTGAAAGGAGTGGTGGTACAACGGGTGGCTTGATCCGAGTTCAAGGAGTCGGGTGGTTTTTTTTCCAGGTGGTTTCAATTCAAAGTGGCTTCAGAGGTTTTCAAGGCATCTCACAAAAGGCTTAAGAGACATCATTGTGTTTTTGGCTGGGCATCTAGCACTGAACCGGGCTGAGCGTTGGAACTCCAAAAGACCGATTCTGGCCAGCGAGCACACCGGGTTCGGGAGCAGAAATCGAGGAAGGTCCTTTACGTGAGCTAGGTCCCCCAGTGGTGCCCTTTCTCACCCTTTTTTGGTTGGGAGGGTTTTCGTCCACTAAAAAAAGACAGAATAAAGTTGGTACCCTGATTCTAACCTCTCTACTGGAGGACCTAGTGTGGATTCAAGTCTTACTCCAGGTGTTGGATTTGCACCTTTTTTCTTCTCCGAAGAGTGGCAGCCTCATCAGAACCCAATAGAACCCACCAGTAAATTGATCAGTGTGGGACATCCATGCCGGTTCAGCATCTGCTGTTCCTTGCTCAAGGTCCCCGCGCATATGTTTTTCCACCCCCCTCGCCTGTGTCTCTCAACATGGGAATCGATCTGTTAAAACGCCTCAAAACTGTTCTCTCCAAAATGGAGACATGCGCAGACACACATATGTTTATAAACAAGAAAATCTGCACAAGCTGGTTGCGGATCAACACGCTGAGTCGCTTTCTTGGCCAAAGACTACTGGATAAAGGCTGGCCGGAGTGAATTAGTGTGCATGGACAAAGGCTTGCACCACCTAAGAGACCCTAGAAGGATGGTTCCCCCCGTAAATACCAAGAAATGGCTTCTTATGGCTTCAAAGTGGTGCGAAATGGATTTCGCAACCACCCACACCATGACGAATGACACCGGGAGTTGCGTGAGAAAAACATCGCACCTCGTTTCTGCCGATGCGCGTCACGTGGGCTTCTTCGCTGGCTCCTGGCCTCTTGCAACAGTTGCGTTTCCGTGGTCAGGTACTCGCTGGGCCAAGCCTCCTCACTTCATGGTTGTTGTTGTGAAACATTTTACATCTTTGCTTATTGTGGTTTAGTGGGAGATCCCCACGTAACTGCCAAAACATAAATTTGGTGCTCCCCTTCCACGTCAACCAAAACTTTTGGGCCCCTGCTTTGCGTTTCTTTCTTTTTTGTGGGATCCTTTCGGCCAGGGCAAGTGGGAGACGGAAAAGAAAGTGCTCCCCCGAAAACCGACACAAAATCCCAAGACTCCAGAATTAACATGGTTTGCTTGGCTGCTTTAGGAGTTGCATGTAATTTTCGGAAAAGTACCGCCAGACTTCCCTGTCACTGGCCTTTCAGCATTTTGCCTTCAGTTTGGCACGCCTTTGCTACCATGACCTGGCCACATGGCCCGAAAATGGGGGGCGGACGTCTGAAAATGTAATTTGCATTGGTAATTTGCATTTTCGCCCAGCCCCCCCCAAAAAAAAATAAATAAGCTCGGGTGATATCCCCGTGCTCTTTTTAGTGCTCGCACCACCCCGCACGCAGAACCTGGTGGAACCCTTGTGGAACCCTCGTGGAACCTTACCTCAGGGCCGCCCCGGACCACCCCGGAGCCTATCTGGGCTGAGACCCCAAAGCTTTCAGCTGTTGGGGAAAAACAAAGAAGAAAACAAGTAAGGGGAACCCCCCCCCCCCAGGTGTGTATATCCGTTGTTTTTTGGGGGGGAAAGGGGCCGGGGTAAAAAAATGTAACTTGACACATGGCACGTCGAAGCTTACTTTTTCTCCCCCCTCCCCCCTCAACAAAAGTTGGGGAGTCGCAAAATGTAAGCTGATGATGCTGGAGGGCCAGATGTGGCGCATGCCAGAGGCTTTTGAAGTGGGGCAAGTTCAGGAAGTTGTAACTTGGTTATGTGCGAGGTACCTTGCTGATAGGTCCACCAGCGTCCAAAATATAATCTTACATTTGGCACTTCCCCCGAAGAAAATGTAATCTTACACTTTCAGGTGCCAAACCCCAGAAAATGCAAATTGCATTTTCAGACGTCCCCCCCCTAGCGGGGCCACCGTGTCAGATCCTGGGATTTGAGCCAATGGTGGTGCCTTCACAGCACATATTTCACGCTCGATTCAAGATCCGGTGAGTTGGTGAGCGAACTTGTCCGAGGCTCACCACTGGTTACTTGTCTGGTTTGAATTTGCTTAGAAGTGGCGGTCTATTTTAGTGTATTGGACATTAGGGGTCTGGACACGCAGAATTCAGAGGGAGGATATATGAATGGGGGTTTCTGGGTGGGTGGGTTCGCCGTTTTGCGGATAGTACTCTGCCTGCCCATATCCCCGATGGCACATCAGTTGTCGTCCGAATGTCTGAAGAATCTCGACGAGTTATGGTCTGCGGCTAGGGAAGTTGAGTCTCATCCGCCCCAGTCGGGCTGCTGGAGGGACAGCTAGCGGCATAAGCCGAGAGCAGACCCTTGAGACTCTTTTCCAAAGGTCAAGCAACGGGCGCGACGGCGCAAGGGTCGTGAGACTCGCCCATTCACATTGTGAACCGACCTCAGTCTTAGAACGGGGTGGTCGAAAACCCTTTAGTTGCGACTTCAGACAACCCTAAAACACGTTTTCCACTTCGCACCTTCTTGAAAAGAGACTTAGGGTGCGTCGATGCCGAGCTGTCTCAAAAAGAATTCAAGGAATCATGGTCGGAGCTTTGCAGTACTTGTCCATGTGTCCTAAAAGCGGGGGGGGGGGGGTGCCTTTCAATATTGTTTCGCACGGACACCGACTTTCATGTTGGAGGTTGCCGATAGGAAGTGGGCCTTTTTTTGATGCGCCAAACGCCGTTTGGCCAGGTCCTTTGCTGCCAGCGTGGCCGCCGCGTGGCCGAACTGGATGCCAACCTGAGCAGGGCTCCTTAAAAGATCTCCATTTTGCAACCATTTGAAACATGCTGCTTTTTCAACACCAAAATAAAGTTGGAAACCACCATGTACAAGTTGCAATGTTCAGGTGTATAATGTAAGGATCCCTGCTGAGACATTAGTTTGCATCTGCTTATGCAGTAAGCCAAAGCCTCCATGCTCGTGGGGTGTTTGAACATACATCGGTACGCAAGGGTGGTAGACAAATGAGGGCTGCCTACTCCAGGCTTTGCAAATTACACAGAGCCCTCACAATGGCCAGCAGTGGGAGTGGGCCAAGTGGCAAGTGACCTCCGACTCGGCCTCAGGGGTTCCCTCGGTGGGGTGCTAACAGGAGACATATGAGTGTGTCTTTTGTATTCTTGTCTTTGGGACCTTCCTAGGTTAGCTTCACCGTTGGCGTGCCGTGTTTGTTTTTGGTGTTTGTGTTCGTTTTTATGGGGCTGCAACAAACTTTCAGTTGTTTTCTGCCATTCCAAAGGCTGGAAAGTTCACCTGAATCATAGATTCATGTTGGCCCCGGACTGGAAAACCCCTGCTTGACTTTGATCGGAGGGTGTTTCCTTGTAGAAGGGGCTCTGATGTTGGAGGAAACCACTGTATACAAGGATGGGTCTATCGTTTCGGGACAACGTTCAAGGAAGCAAAATGGATTCGAATCCACAGGCCCTTGGGTCCCTATGATCATTTGAGAATCCTAGCTGTGGCGCTCAGAGGGCAAACCATAGCCTACAGTCTTATTCACTGGTGTTTAGCCAACTCCCTACTTGTTGGCAAAATCTAAACATCACCTTTTTATGCCGAGCTCAAATGGAGGGCAATGCAAGCTTGCCATGATGCAGGTCGTTTGCATGTGGAACCCTGATTTCAGGTTTGATGATTATGTAAACCGTGCAGCTAAAACCATCGTGCATTTCAGTGTTTTTCCTTTTGGCCTTGCCATGTTTAGGGACCCCGCCGTACTACAGATGACTTCCGTGGTTTCAGCCTTCGGGGGGTCATGCCTGCACAGCGTCTCAGCAAAAAAACAAAAATATAAATACCGAACTCCTGGCGATTTGTTGAGGGCACTCTGGAGGATGCCTTGCTTTTGCCCGCACCCGAATCATTTCGCCGGGTTGAAAAAAACTGCAGTTTGGATTGGTCCGCATCCAAGCAGCTGCATTCCCTGCACTTGAAAGTAGTGTTCGTGAGAACATACTGATTTGAACATGTGGTTTTCCTAAGGCAGCAAAAGGCTTCAAGGAAGGGTTTTTTCATTTGCCCAGTCGTGAAAGGTCACGCGGAAGAAAAGAGACAGCTACCATTCGCGAAAGCTTTTCTTTCGCAGCTGCGGAAGCCCCGCGTTCGCGAAAGGAATTTGTGAGCGTCTTGCACCTGCCCAAGAATGATTTTGGAACAACGCTCATTGTTGTGTGTCTGTTTTAGGGAGCCTCGACATGCGTGGTCCTTTCGGTTTCCCTTTACTTTAAAAGCCACAAAACACATGTGCCCAAAGAAGAATACATCATGGTTTTTGTTGGGAAACATTTTACATGTTTGCTAAATCCCCACTGAACTGCTAACAAAAAAACATCCTCCCCTCCCAACGTCAACCAAGACATGCTGATCTGAACCTCCCGGGATGCCCGGTAACTCGCCGGAAGCTGCGAGCGAAGCCATTGGCAGTGCGCCCGTGGAAGTTAAAGTCGGCTAGTAGTTGTGGCCGGTTTCTGTTGCTTCGAGTGTTGACTCCGACATTCCTCCCGGTTGCTTCAATCGTTGGATTTCTGCAATCAACGTTGCAACTGGTGCTTGTCGAGCCAGACCCTCTGAACAAGGGGCAGAGAGAGATAGAGAGAGAGAGAGAGAGACGCTGAGAGAGAGGCAGAGAGCGAGAGAGCGAGAGATAGAAACCACCTGGTTATTCAATCAAGACAGGTGTCAAATTCTTCCCCAGAACTAGCTCCCCCTTTCTTTCTTTCTTTGATTCTTTCTTTCTTTCCTTTGTTTCTCTTTTTTTGTTTTTTTCTTTTTTGGGGTTCCCTTTGTTTTCCACTCACCAGGCAAAAAAGAAAAAATGTTTTTCGCCGGGCTCCGATTTTTGCCTCGAGTTCCGGGGCCCCTTGAAAGGCGGCCAATTTGGGGCACGGGAGAAAGTCCGAGTCTCGGCACGGCCCGATCGTCCCATGCCCAATGGGCTTGGGGGTCTGCGAGTATCTCAGATTCTATTTACCTCGTTGTTACCTCTTTGAAAAAAAATAAACTCACACACACAACTTTTCAACTTTTTGGGGGTAACATGGGCTATAAGTCTGTAAAAGATTAACTTCCCCAGGGCTTGGAGTTTTAAGGGGCAAGCATCTGATTCGGGACGTCCCGTGTTCAGTGTTTAGCACCCGGCTTTTCGATGTGTTTCTTCATCTCTTCCGCGTGCTTGAGTCAGACCACTGTTTGGCACGCGAAGCGACGTCCCCGGCGTAATGTCAACTTCGGCTTAACCCGGTGGACCCTACAGCAAGCCTGAAAAGTAGACCCTATCATACCCAAACCGGGAAGCCCCATGGAAAAATCCGAGGCTTTCGGGATCCATCCGTAGCAAAGTCCCGAGGACTCGCTGCTGGGTCAAGACGAAAGCTCAGAGGCGCGCCAAGCCATGGAGCGTGACCTCCAGGCGGGGAGGGAGGGCTGCGGGGTGGTTTTGGCTGCGAAATCCCACAGGAAGAAACAAACCCTTCGCAGTGACTTTTGTCGGTGACCCTTCCCAGTGACCCTTCCCTGTGACCCTTTCCCAGTGACCCTTCCTAGTGACCCTTTCCCAGTGAGGGCAGCCTTTTTTTGGGCTGCGTTTTGGGGTTTCCCATGGCTCTCTGAGATTTTTTATGCCGGCTGAGAAGCACGATGCTTTCCGACATGGGGTTGTCCTTTTGAGCATAATGACTGAACATCATGTCAGCCAGCGGGTTCCACTCATGATTGTGGATGCGTGTTTTGCTCTGGGTGTGCGTGTGTGCGTCCACAGCAACGAACACAAGCAGGCTGCACCCTTTTGTCTCGCTGTCAGTTTGAATGAATTGTAGTAAATTGCCCAGATACAGGGAATATGTACTCGTTTGAGGCAGCTCTGGCGAAGTGAGGGAAACCCGCGTGAGTTTGACTCAGTTGTTCGGATGGGTGATTTGGAGTTTCGAGGGAGTCCTTCCCTTTGGTTCTGACAAGAAGCACGCTGAATACTGTGGGTGGACGAAATCCTGCACCACCTATGAAGAACATGAATGACGATTCGCTGGTAAATGCCATCAAACAATGGTGTCCTATGGGTTCGAAGTGGTGCAGGACTTCTTAGACTTTCATTCACAGTAGCAGACATTGTTTGCGTGTTTTGCACAACGTTGATGAGTGGCAGCCGGCACCCTTTCCCGGATTTGTTCGGCAACCCCGAAAAGGGTTCCCTTTTCTTGGTGGCTCCAGCCATCCCCTTAGCCTTCTAGCTTGTTAGTGTTTAGTGAGAATTGCCCAGGTTTGTGTAGGGTCACTAGGCAACAGGGTGGTGAGGTCATGGAGGGTGCGCCAGTCTCCAACCAGCTCGGCTGCACCACTCCAACAATGCGTGTTCCGGCTGGAACGGTCCATGTTGCGCTTCTATGGCTCTGAAAGGATTCAGTTTAGCCGTTTAAAGCACTACTTTGTCCACCATGCCAAAAGGAAGCCACAATTTTGGGATTCAGGTGGACAATGTCAGAATGTTTGTCGGCCCGCTTCTAGTGGCTGGAGTCAGGGATGTTAGGACCGTTTTCCACCCGACATGTGTTCAGAGCGTGGTTCCACGTTTTACATCCACACACCCATACATCCATATATACATCCATAAGTACATCCATACATACATACATCCATACGTACATACGTACATACATACATACGTACGTCTGTTCCAGTGTTCCAGTGTTCAAGTTTTCCAAAGTTCCAGTGTTCCAGTATTCCATTGTTCCAGTGTTTGCAGTGTTCCAGTTTCCTGTGTTCCAGTGTTCCAGTGCCAGCGTCCAAGTGTTGCCAGTGTTTCAAAGTTCCAGTGTTCCAGTGTTCCGCTGAGTTCCAGTGTTCTTGTAGTCCATCCAGTACGTACGTACATACGTACATACATACATACATACATCCATACGTGCATACGTACATACGTACATACGTGCATACGTCCGTACGTACGTACATACATACATCCATACGTACATACGTACATACATACTGCATTGTGTCCACTGTGCAAACGGAGGGGCTTCTCCTCTGCCAGGCAAAGTACGGGCAAGGCTTCGGCCTCTCGGCGGAGGGCTTATTTTTCGGTACCCTTTAATTGGATTCTTGGTTTGGGATTTGAACCCCTGGCTCTTGCAGAGGGGAAATGGAAGACCACCCCATATAAGCTCCAAACCACCGATTCGGCTCCAAACCGCCAGCTAGAGGGAGGCTAACGTGGCCCTGGCTCTTGTAGAGGGTAGCCACGGAAGCTGGTTTGGATGGCCTGGGGATCCAAGTCTTATTTCAGGTCTTGTTTTGTTTTTTGTGTGTTTTTGTTTTCTCCTTTTTTTTTCCGGTCCTTAAAAAACATGCAGATTGGTGGTTTGGGGATGTGAACCCCTGGTTCTTGTAGAGGGATAGCCGGAAAACCATCAACCGCGAAACCACTGGACCGCCAACTCAAGCCACCAATTAGAGGGAAGCTGAGGTTTCCCACTGCCATGGGTGTTGCTAGGGACGGCCATGGGCCAAGTAAGATGAACCTTGGGCAATCATGAAATACATACCCTTATTTCGGGAGAAATGAACATGTATCACATAAGGAGCTTTTACCATGGCACATACGTGCTTTGCCTGTTTTGGTGCATTACTTTTTGGCACTGACCAAAATTTGAAGTTTCCGCCACCGCGCTTGGCACTTCCTGGCCACATGGCAGGTTAGGAGGCTTCCACCATGTTTGGTTTTTCTGTTATTGCCTTTCCGGTTCCACACCTTTCAACAAGCAACGTGGTGATTATTTTTGTTGCCCATGGTCCATGGCCATGGTCATACAAGTAGGCCTTGAATTGGGTCTTGTGGAGTTGACCCTCCTTCAAAGTTCATATCGTGACTAAATTTGAAACAATCAAAGCACACACTGCATGAGTCTTCATTAAGCTTGTTGTGGCAGTAGCCTGAATAGCCTACAGTAACTCCGAACATGTGCTGGCTTGCGATTGGATTGCTTTACTTTCGATTGGCATCGGCTTTGGAATGAGGGTGATCGTTTCCAATCAATATACGCAATACAACTACGACTTCCCAGAAATCTCGGCTACACGTACACCTTAGGGTAGCACTAGTGCCTTTCATTGTATGCCACAGGAATGTCCTTTGTTTACTTGCGCTTATGCAAAACTACATGCTCACGAGCCACACAGGTTTTTTTGCAGGGGGCCCTTCATTTTCCTGACGAAGACGTCAACAGATGTGGGAATGAATACGTGGCCCTGGCCCCAAACCACTCCACGTTGGTACCTCACCCGTCGGGTTTTGTAATTTTACCTTGTTTGCTTATTTGGAGCTAATAACAAAGTATTGGCTGACATAGAATGGGTTGGACAAACTGCAACACTGTAGGGGCCCCACTGTTCGACCTCACAAGTATGTTCGAATATTGTCAGCCGCCTCGATTACTTGCGGAGCCTTTGCGCTTTTCTGCGTCTCTTGCTCTAGCGCCTTGTGCAAATGAAGATTGTAGCTTCCTTTGTGCTTGGGACTGACTTGTCCAAATGTAAAATTAAGTTGATACAAGCCTTTTGTGCCGACTGTGTTCGATATCGGCTGGAACAACACAAAGTTTCCACATCAAATGCCCACAGCCAGCAGGTTGACAAGGGCAGGAAACCCTCCACCGATCATACGCCCCCAACGGCGTCGCTCCGCGCACTGCAGGCAAGAAGTTACGGAGGAGCTCTCGAGATGCGCCCTTGGCACGATGTCTTGGGATTCATCACCCGCAGATTTGAACGAACGCTTCTTGCAGACTGTGTCACACGGGACGAACAGTACTTTTGTACGAAGGCCCTTCAAGAGAATACCAAGGGGGAACGTTCTGAAATGAAGAACGCGTGGTTTGACGCGAGTTTACCGCGGCTTATTCTTATGTGCTGGACTGATGCAAGTCGTACACGACCTCCCTGCAGCTGACCCCCATCCATGCCTGCGGACAATTTTTAACGGGTTCGCCAGGAAATAGAACGAGCTTGCCCAAAATGAAAATTATGTGCTTTTCTCGGTTGAATTTGCCGTGTGGAGATTTCTCCCTCGGCCACACTGACTTCTTCTCCGGGTACGGCACCGGAGAGCACTCACCTGACCCTGTAGTTCAAGAGTTTTGTCCATTCAAATCATGGTTCCGAAAGGGCGACCTATCATTTCACGCAAAAAGGGCAAGATTTGTGCAGATGGTGCCTTGCTGAAGCGCGTGTGCGCTGGGCGAACCAATCTGGGCACTCCGCAGAAAGTGTACCTATCCAGGAGCCAAAGAGCCAGCTTGCTGTAAATCCTGTGGCTAAAGTTTGCCCATCCACAAACCCGACACTTCCTGGGTTGGTTGGTGTCCCATTTTAGGCCGGCCATCCGTCCCTTAAATAGGGGCAACGGCTTTGGGCTGGAGCCTAGGGCTGGGACTTTACATTCTACTCACTTTTTGGGAAAGATGTTGGCAAACAAGTGCAATTCCTGGACTTGGCCCATCCCCTGGTTCGGAGGTGAGCTACAGCTCTCCGGACACCGTTGACTTGGGACCCCTTCGCCCAGGCAAGAACGAAGACCACACAAATGGGTGTGGCTCAAAATTAAACAGGAGGGGCCAACCGCAGGTTTTGGTCCATGTTGCCACTTACCAGGTTTCCATTTTGGCACCAGTTTTTTGAGCCACAGCCAAATATGTTTGAATCATTTGCTTGAAAATGGCCGGTCTTCAAGATATGTTTGCTATTGAGGACCCTTTTTTCAGTGGAACCAAACTAAGAACAAGCCACTCAAAGAGTTGGTTCTTATGCGGGCTCTTTTCCCTTCATCGGGGGAAGGGCTTATTTGGGTGGTTAAAACCCTGTACCCTCGGTAAACATCCCAATCCCCACTAAAATAGGTTCTAAAATGGGTGGTGCTGCCCCAAAATGGGTTTTCATTGGTTTTGACCCATGGCCATTTGTTGGGGCATACCGCCAACTCCTTAGCTTGGTTCTCTGCTGCGCTTTTGCCGCAGCTCCAGATATGTCTCAGATTTCCGTGAGCCAATAACACTTGTTGGTTGCCCATGGGCTGGTGTCCTCTTGATCTTCAAGGCGAAGCTTGGATGCTTAAGGTTTTATGTTTTTTGTTTAATGTCGGGCGGCTTTTACTTAACTTTACGTCTGCGGGATCTGCTTGCGCCGAAGTCGGATTCCTTCGCTGAAAGATTGAGCGCTTGGAGCCATCCGATTCCTATGGCTTTTGGGTTTTAATTTTGGGGGGGGTCCATTTGATCAACTGAACTAGGTCCAGCCAGGTGCCCTTTTTACCGTTCCTTTTTTGGGGGGAGGGTTCCCCTACTAAAAAAGACTACAGAAAAAAGGGTACCCTTATTCTAACCTCTCCACTGGAGGACCTAGACTAAAGTCTTACAACCAACTTTTAGCAGGGGATTTGAGGGCAGAAGCCCGTAACAAGGGGCTATCCCAAATTCCAGGAGGGGGGGGTAGTCAGCTAGGGGGTAGTTAGACATAAAAATTACAGTCATTCCAAGAATTTTCAGTTTCCCCTGCATTGTGGGATGCAACTATCGATGGCTCCATAGGACTCATGTCATCTTTTCCTCAGGCGAGCGCGCGGTATATGAGCCTGGAGTCCAACGAGGAAGGTACGCCGACCAGGAAGCTGGGCGCAAAGAGGGGTAAGACAACTTCCCTCCCCCCCTCCCTCCCCGCAAATTCACGCAAAGCCCCAAAAAGTGCGCGTGAATGATTTCGGGGTTCCATCTAACCTGCAGGAGTGTAGGTTTATGTTGTTTGCTTGTCCTGCCCATGGTTTTGTTTGGGGGTGCAAACAGCAGATGTTTTTTTTTTGAGGAGAAGAGTAGGGAAGCGACCCCGACTCCTGCCCAGCGCATGAAGGTCAAACAACGCTGAGGTTTGTTGGACCACCGCAGGTTTTTTTTAGTGGAGTCCGCTGCCTTTGGCACTTGTGATTTATGGAAACCTGCTGTGTTAAAGTGTCTTAAACATATCTCATGCGTCGCTAGTGTTTGTCAGATTTGGTCCATGTTGAGTCATGGTTCCAACAGTTGGTTGACCCTTTGTTCGCTTCCCTGATGATTCAGAACGGTGCTGGATTTTCAGTAGCGGCTGCAAAGAGCAACATTGCTTGCTGACATTCCAGCTGTTGCGAAGCAAGGCAATTCTCACTTCCAGAGTTCCTGGGCTTTATACTTTTGTGGGGAAGACCATTTTTAGTGGCCAACAAAAAGTTCAGACTTGTTTGGCCCATCCACTCGGAAAGTGCGAATTCCTGATGTGTATGAGCACATGTTTCACTGGCGAACTTTGAAAAGTGTGCATCCTCGGCTACAACCACCCCTGGAGTTGTTGATGAGAGAGACCAACCTTGGATGGACTAGCAGCAAGCGTATGATTGTTGGGGGCAAAGGCTGAGCTAGATTTGAGCGACATTCTGGGCAGCTTGGCTTTGCGATCCCCACCTGCAGTTCTGCCGTCCTGTTTGACTCACAGCAGGTTTCACAATTAGTTTCTGGCTCGGAACTTCTGGTCGGAATATCCATCTGAACCTGCACTGTGGGTGACATGTGTTAGCTGTTTGCGTCTTTGGTCTGGATGATGTTTGCTGGGTTGTGCGGCGAGAACAAGGCTCTCCGGTACATACCGGAATTGCGGTTTGATTTCTGTGTGCGGGGTTTGGCTCAGTCAGTTTGGTTAGGGGTTGTCTTCCTCCTCAATCCAGCTATGCTCAACTTGTGGCAAGCTCACTGACCGATTTCTCCCAAACGCTTCCTTTCTTGGATTGGCAGAGCCCAACCAGCATGGTGTAGAGATGCGCACACCTCGAGCAATTTGCAGGCCAGTTGGTCAGCTACTATTTGTGCAGAGTTTTGGAGTTGAAAAGTCGTCCCGTTCCCGGAGTTGTGTTTGCCTCCGGGGCCAACGGTTACCTCTTTCATTGTGCACATGGCGTAAATGTTTCAACACCTCACCGGTTTTGCCACATTCAGAAATGAAACTGAGATCACTCTTAGCGCGGCGATGTTCAAGGAACAAGTTTGGAAGGACAAACGAAGACAGACACACCCACCTTTGCTGTGGATCCCTCATTCATCAGTTCATTTATCCATTCATGCGTCCGTTTGTTCGTTCATTCTTCATTTGTTTGTTCATTCATTCATGGACTCATGCACGTATTTACGTATGTATTTATCATTCATTCATTCATGAATTTATGAATTAAGTTATGCATTGATTAGTTTATTTACCCATTGACTCACTCATTGATTCATCTATCCGTTCACACTTCCATGTGCTATGTTTGCTTCCCCTTGCCCGTTGGCACCCTAAAGTGGTGCCACGATTGGATATATACCTACCCGTTGGTGGGTATGTTGTGTAAATGCCCTTCGTTCGGGACAAGTGTTTCATATGACGGGTGTGCAGCCAGTCTTTGTGGGCCGTGTTCTATTGCTGACCCGCGTGGCGACAAGATGTACCAAGCAACATCTATATGTTATGTATCTCTATATATATACACTTACGTATATATATATATATATAACATATATACCGAGTATATTCATTATATATTCAATATGTATACATGGCTTAGTTGCTCGTTTAGTCGCGCATCTAGTGCCGCATTCGTTGTTTATTAAACCGAACAACATACGTTTTGCTTCATGGATTGATTTACGTACGCGCACGTGCCTTTATATATATATATATTCATGTATATGCATACATTTATGCATACATGTATATGTATATATAAATGCATACACACACACATATATATATATACACATATGTTTGTGATCGCTGCGCCCAAGCTATCCCCACATGCGTGGTGCTAAGTTCACGCCTGAGCAGCTGCTGCACCAGCATCCTCTCCAGCTATTACTTTGATGCGGCTTGCTCGGCATGGGAAATCCGACCCCCCCTCCTCACCATGATATGGGGGTGTTTTCTTCCCCAGAATTGTTCCCCTTTTCATTGTTGTTTTGCTTCTTTGGGGTTGCCTTTGTTGTCCACTACCAGGCAAAAAAAGAAAACACATTTTGTGCTGGGGTCCTAATTCCAGCCAAGTCTGAAGATAGGAGATTCGTGCAAGAGGGTGAATTCGCCTTTGAAGTCCCTTTGAATCTGCCCCCAAACGAATGGTGCCCTGAAAAATCTGAAAAGCGACTGTATTGCCCAAACGCAACTTTAAAACGGGATCACCCAAAAGGAGATTCCTCCATCCTGCAAGCCACCCATCATGCTTGTGGAATATGGTGCGTCTTTCTGTGAGAATGCGGATCCCAGATAGGGCGGACGGAGAAAGAGGATTTCTGCAAAAAACAAACTAGAAACACTGGGCCATGTCTTTGGCTTGGATGTTAGGACTTTAACTCTTTGCCAACTAATGGGTTTTCCATTAAACCACACAAAGTTAAGCTTTTAGAAGAGGAGCAGAAAGCAACCGAGCACTTAGCTGGTGGTTTGGATTCTTGGTTTGGGATTTGAAGCCCTGGCTCTTGTGGAGGGTAAATGGAAAACCACCCCACCTCCAAACCACCAAACTAGAAACACTGGGCCATTTGTTGAGTTCACCCTCCAAGTCGCTTAGTGGCTCCCCCACTCCAAATGGTCAACCCCAAAAAAGGTTCCCTTTTTCTAGGGTCACTAAGCAACTGAGCTTGTCCCATTTGTCCCTGCCCCAAATTTGCCGCAAGAGGCTTGGAACAACAATTCTGGATACATTGGGCCATTGGTCCCAAACCCATTCCATTTTTTTTTTCTGGTGCCTCCTTGCCAGGAGCCAAACCCTGTCCCGGAACTGGAACCCTGGGGGGGGCGGGGCGGGGTGTGGGGTGTGGGGTGGGGCTGTCGGACAGATGGGCAGCGCCTGGCTGGTGGTCTTCAATGCCTGCTGGATCGGCCTCAGCACTGCCGCGCGGAAGGGAAGAAGGGATTCCGGGCGTCGGAATGCCCCGGACATGGGTGTCTCTTTGTTTGTTTGGGCACGCGAGGAATTTTCGGGGGATCCTTGCTTGTTTTTTGTTTTCTTCTTTTTGTTGTCTCCCCTTTTTGTTTAGTCTCAGGCTCGGAGACTCTAATAACATGCCGAGGTTTTTCGGGGGGGCATTGGGTTGCAAGTGAGTGAAGGCCGAATGTGTTGGGACGATTTGCCATGACTCCTTAGACTCGGCACATTGTAAAGCATTGCAAGGCCATTTGGTTTCACAAGGGTCATATAGTTCATAGAGCTGTGGCTGTGTTTCGCTCTTTTAGCATTTTCCGGGTTTCACTGTTGGCAACGCCATGCATCTTTGCATTATACTGCCGCATCGGTGCTTACAATCTTGGCATGCGTCTTTCTTTTGTTGCTTCTTTGGTTCTGCTCATGTTCAGCTCACTTCATATTAAGACAATGTTGGTGGCATTCCCAAACAGTGTGCTTATTCTTTCGCGCCAATCCACCCGTTCGAAAGCGACAACTAGTGGAGGTTCCACAGAAAACCGGTTTTGCGAACCTTCACTGTTGTTGGCGTGTTTGTAGGTGTCTGTTCTGTTCTTTTTGTTGTTGTTTTTTTTTTTCCCCTTGGGGGCTGCAAACAAATAAAAACATGTCTGGTTGGAAAGAAACATACCAAGAGTTTGGAAGTCCCCCCCCTCTTCCCCCCCCTTCCCCCACCCCCACCTTCCAACCTTGCAGCCGTAAGGACTGGGTGGCCCGCAACTGGAGCAACGCCATGCCCGACTACTTCCACTACGGCGCGGCCCGGCCGAATGGTCGGCCCGGCTCGTCGGCGGCAACCCTCACCTGAGCCACGTGCTCAAAGCCGATTCGGGTCGATGCTTCCTGGTATTCTCGGGTACTGGTATGGATCCCTCACTGGAGCAGGATGCGTCTAAGGAAGCCAGAATTTTGAGTAAACCAACGCCCTGCATTTGAAGCATCAGTGCAAAGGCAGGTTAGTAAGGAACAATCCCCTTGCCATAAATAGCTGCGGATATCCGCCGTCTTAAGTGAAGCATGGTTCTGGGTTTACGACCATTTTAATACCGGGTTTTGAGCAAGTGACTCAGCTGGGGCTTGCTCTCTTGTCAATGGATCGGCTTCCAACCAGGGGTTCGCATACCCAAACCGCCAATCCAAACTACCAATCAAGGGTTCCAGGGGCTCAAATCCCCAAACCAATGCAAGCTATCAATTCAGGGTGTTTAAGGGTTGCCTGAATGGAAGTGGACCATAGGGACATAGTCTTCCACAAGCCCGATCGTTAGCTTCAGTAAGTTGTTGGAGGGAGCGGTCCTGCGAAGCTTCTGGATTGCCCACCGAACCTGGCAAGATCCCCGTCAGTTGGTAGGGCTTTGGTACACGAGGATTTCTGACAGGGTAGGATGGGGTACCGGGCAGAAGCGCTGTTGGAATATTTGACCTCGACTTCAATGAATCACCAAATTGGACCTTTGGGTTTGCCGTCTTCCAGCTGGAGGTTGTTCTTTCTTTCTCTATGTGCCGAATGGGAAGCAAGCTTTTGACTGGTGCGACTTGATCCAGGTGTTGTCAAGGTTGGAACTGGCTATGGGGTATGATGAATGACACCAACTTTGGTCAATGAGCTCATCAGGGGGGCGTTGACCCTAGTAAGTTTGGCTTTTAAAGCCAGAAAGTGGTGGGCAGTTGGACATTCAGCTTGGTGTTTGGATACTTGTCCTGCTTTCCATGCATTATACACTTCAAACACCACACCCCACAAAATACCAAAACACGCACTTGACAAAAGTGAGTTCAACAAAGCATACAAATAGCATGTAGATGTTTGGGGAAACACCCCTTCAAAACACGTGCCCAGAGCAATACGGTTGTTGGAGCCTGTTCCGGCCCTCCCCCAACATGAAGTCCTGGCAAAGGGGCTCCCAATAGCTGCGCCAGATCGAGATAGTGGTGGTTTCCCTTGTTGCGCATCCCGCTGCTGGTGGCGGTTTAGGATTATAGATCTCCTGCATTTGGCACAAACAATCCACCCATTTGGCCGTGAATCGCCACTGTCTGGATTAGGCAAACGGCTCCTTCGAAGGTGTTCCGACTGGCAAGAAAGGCGGGCGTTCAGCTTTCAATGTTTGATTCGTGCGGACACTGACAATCTAATTTGCGGAAAGGGTCTAAGATGAAGAATGACATGCCCAAGGCGACATCACCTACCCTTTTCGTCGTTTTGCCCCGGGTTTCCTTCATCTAGGTCCCCCAGCTAGGTGCCCTTTCTCACCCCCTTTTCTGGTTGGCAGGGTTCCCCTAGTAAAATAGACTACAGAAAGAAAGATGGTACCCTTATTCTAACCTCTCTACTGGAAAACCTACTCCCAGCCATCCCCTCAGCTTTTTAGCCTTTTAGTGCTTAGTTGGGATGTCCATTTAACCCACTAAAAACTTGTTACACTTGTAGCGGGCTTGACTTTTAGAGGGGGATCTGAGGACAGCCCAGTTAATCTCTTCCCCCTATTAATAAATACGGCCCCCGTATTCCCCCCTATTATAAATACTGGGGGTCATTCATAGGGGGAGCGGGTTATGTTTCCTTCACGTTCCCCCCAAAAGCTGTTGGAGTTGAGGTTTCGGGGGTCAGGACTGGGTCTTCTGCGTGCTGGCGCTGGCGGAGCTCTTTGTGCGCATGGGCGCGCAGGGTCTCCACTTCTTCTACGAGGCCGTTGGCCGGAGACGGCCATGGGCCCAAAGGAAGGGCCCACAAGGGCCCAGATGTGGATCAAAGCACGGAAGCCAATGGGCAAATTGGTCCAGGGTCCAAGCCAACTTGTGGTGACGAGCCGTGGATCAAACCCAAATTGGTCCAGGGACCTGCGAATTCGTGGGCAACATGCCCAAGAAAAAACAAGAGGACATGATCAGGTTCTTTATGAGTGAACATTGGCTCTCAAGCTTCCTGGGATTGGTTGCTCATGGCGAAACCAAGCAACATACGTGTCAACTTTTAAGGGAGACTAGCGGAGCTTGTTGACGCAAGCGTGGCTTGACATGTTTAAGAAGGGGTGGCCCAACGCAATTGTTGAGGCGAGCTAGGGAAAGTATAGGAGCTCTGGAACAATGCTGGAGTCCACCCGAAGTATGGGCAAATGAAGTCTTAGCATCGGGGGAGTGTTTGCTTGCGCCCTCGCCCATGACGAAGTTCCTTGTTGTGGGTCATTTCTTGTTTCAGATTGTGACAGATTGCAACATCCCCACCCCCTTCAAAATGGAATTGGGCGAGGGGGTGACCCCTGGAATTCCATTTAGGGTTTCATTTTCCCTTTTGTGGGGACCGACTAAATGGAATTGTGCTACCCCCCTCCTCCTCAAGGTAGGGGGGCTATTGCAACTCACCCAGACCTTTCCCTTCCTGCACTGATTAAAGGTTCAATCGTTGCAAGTTCCTGGCCATGAAGACGGGTCTTCGCTTGAATGGAGGGCTGTTTGAGCATGTGCTGCGGAACCAGAGAAGTGGCTGTGGGTCAAAACCAATGGGATCCCATTTTGGTTGGTAGGTGAATTCACCACCCATTTTAGTCTATTTTAGTGGGGATTGGGATGCTCACTGCAAGTACGGGATTTTGACCCATGGCCAAGTGTCACTGCAAAAAATACCACCGAACAGGCACATTGACTCTAAGAGGCCTAAGAGGCTGTATGGGGTTGTCTCAAGATAAGGGGATTGCCAACATGTTCGAATTAGGCTTCCCTTCCAAACCGACCAAAGAAGGATTAATCCAAACAAGTGCGCGGGGCCCCTTATGTTTCAGGCCGCAAGAAGCATGCTGACACACTAATACAAAATGAGAACACTGAGAAGCGCTCAGAAACACCAATGTTGTAGAAACCCCACCTCCCAGGAGTTTTTTTTTCTGTATGTTTCAGGGGCTGCTGAAAAACCGCAGGGAAGCACAAAAAAGGCCTCGCAGGACCACTGGAAGTGGAACGTGTTTGATACCCTCGTGGTGGCGACTCAAGTCATCGACCTCCTCGGCAGCCGCGCGGCCGGCGTCGTAGGTCCGCCAGGTGCCCGCCCTTTCTCACCCCTTGTTTGGTTGGAGTTTACCCTTCTTTTTTTTTGGGGGTTGGGAGGGAGGAACTGAGGACACCCCACGTCCTGAAAAAAGTTGGGTACCATATCCGGTACCATCTTGTTCTAACCTCTCTACTGGAGGACCTAGGGAAGGTTGGTTTTGGCCCCTGAATCGGCACGGGTCGTAGGGCAAAACGTGGTTGCTCTGTTCGTTTGCTTCGTTCGAAGGAAGGGTCCCTTCCCTGGATCCCTTGCAGGACCATTCCACCTTTTTTTGCCCGACAGCTATGGAGTCGTTGGGGTTCCGGCAGGTTCTGGGGCCCAAAAGGGGTTATGTTCCGGGCTTATTAGTTTTAAGATTCAGCGCGGGTGTTTTCCAGTGCGTATTCGAACGGGTCTGTCTTTTTTGAAGGGGGCTTCTGTTGGTTTTAACGGAAACGAACATGAACACCACCATTTGGGGGGGGGTCCCGTAAAAACCGAAAAAGGCACCCACTAGCGCAGACTGAGGCGTGCTGGAGCGGTCTGCGCTGACTTCGCAAACGAGCTACCAGACGATTCAAGGCGCGGTCGGGAGTCAGGAGACAGCCACTTCTTGGAGCTTCAGCCCAACCTCGAGTTGTTTATTTCTCCTGCTTCAGAGATCTAAAAAAAATAAAACGTGTCAGAAGCAAATGGAGGCCTCATAGGTGCTTGGTTGCGCTGACCTTTGCATAGCGTTCGCGAAATCTGCTCGATAATGGGGCCATCCATGGCTTTCGGGAGGGGTAAAAGCTGAGGTTTGGGCAGTGCATCTCAATGTTGAGCAGCGTGTCCTCCAAGATTCCACTTACTTGGTTCTTTGTTCGAAACGAATTTTGGTCAGTCCAACCTGAAAAGCGAAGCGATTTTGAAGGTGCCCAATCTTTGGTGGTTTTAAGGGACCCAAAATGAACCCAATTTTGGTCAGTCCAACCTGAAAAGCGAAGCGATTTTGAAGGTGCCCCATCTTTGGTGGTTTTAAGGGACCTAAAATGAACCCAATTTTGGTCAGTCCAAGCTGAAAAGCGCAGCGACTCCGAGGCTTGAGGGTGCTGAAGTTGGTGCGGATCCTGCGCATCGCCCGCATCGCCTCCGCCTTCCCCGAGCTGCACATCTTGATCAGCTCCATCATCGACGCTCGGAGTCCGATTCCATTCCCGGAGACCATTTTGCAGGGCTCCAAAAAAAAGATCGGTCTACATTTTGCGTCACCAGTTGAAAAACATGTGGCTTTTTCAACACCAAAATATGGCTGGAAACCACCATTTGCAAGTTGCAATGTTCAGGTGTATAATCTAAGGATCCCTGCATAGCCTTTCAGGGTTCAGGGTTCAGGGTTCACCTCTTCCTGTTGGAGGGGGTTTCCCTAGTTGGACTTGATGCTTTGGGTTTGGACCATTTCGGCAGCCCCAAAAAGGCGAGACCTTTTTCTTGTTGGCCACTCAGGTAGTGAGCCACGAAACGGGCGCCGCCCAAATCCACGGGGCTCAGGTCGATGTTTATGTTCGATGTATCTTAAAAGATCTTAAAAGGCCCACCTTCCATTTCCAATGGCTCCAGGGTTTGCTCGGTATAGTGACGCCTTGTATAAACCATACCCGTGGACTTGCCCAAAGCTGACCTGACCCTTGCACACCCAGTGTTGGTCTATTTGGCAGTGGCTCAAAATTAAAGAGCTAGGGTTACGCAGGTTTTGGTACATGTTTCCACTTACCAGGGTTCCATTTTGGCACTGCATTTTTGAGCCATGCCCATTTACAACCTGGGTGCTTTTATAGCCTGACTTGCTGACGACAGCCAAGCGGTTCCTGCGCGGGCCTGGGTGATCAGACCACATATTTCAGACCCGCATATTCAACACGCAGTCGAGATTCCGGAAGGCCAACCTTGTAACTTCCGTTTTTTTTTTTCCCCTGTTGGTTTTAAAGGAATCTATCACTATTGAACATATTTTGTTTATTTCTTCCAGGGGGATTAAGCAAATGGCAGCTAATTCCTGTTCCTTTTTGGCAGTGGTCGCTGGGTGGGTATCAAGGGGGGTCCCCGTTTTGCGTTCTGTTGAGACGCGCCGGGCGTATGCTGACCCGCTAGTGAACTCACAATGTAAAGGCTGAAGCTGAGCCAATGCTCAGTTACCCCTTATGGACACCAAAAGAGGATGTGTGCTTCTTGCCAAACACCCTAGGAAGCTGCGAGTTTACCTGAGCGGCGAGCCCATAGCAGAATGCTGAAATGGAAGCATTTGCATTGAGTGGGTTGGGCACCATTGAGCACGGCCTCCCAAGCCTGCGGCTCCAAATCCAATGGTTGCACTTCCAAGGGTGCCAAGTAAGACCACGTTGGAAGGGGGAGTGCAAAAACGCGGTTTCAGGGGGCAAATGGGTCGCCCCGAAAAAAGTCGCTTTTCGCTTACCCAAGGCAAATGGACCAGATCTGACCTTTGAGTTTCCTAACGCCCACAGGGATTTATGGGACCGGCCCCAAGTAAAGGCAGCCCTGCAACCACAAATGCTCCTGGAACGCAGGTATAGCCCAGCGGTCCACTCGCTCAACCCTGCTTTTGGGGTAGTAGGTTTCCTCGATGCCCCTGGTACACCCAGCTATGTTCTAGCCATGCACTCCCCGTTCTTTTTCGGGATCCTCAGCTTCTCAGAAAATGGCAACCAAAACGTATGGACCATTGCTGGTTTCTACAGGGTCCAGGGTCACCCTTTTTAGTTGGTTTTCAAGCAAGACCACAAGGAAACCAAAAAAAAAGACACCCCAAAGGAATGATGGGTGAAGAGAAAGGGTAAACCCGTCGAGATTTCTGTCAGCAGTCCGCATGCACCCTTGCGACTTTGCCCTTGCAGGTGTGTCATGATCTTGGCCCTGCAATTGTTGATTTGGAAGATTAATACAGGTTGTCTTCCCCCAAAAGTCAAGGTTTGCCACAAAGTGGGCTGCCCTATAATCTAGAGAAGGGTTTGGATGCGCTTTTTGGTGGATTTCACCCTGTTCTTTCTCCTGTTGGCCCTTTTCCACAAGCGCCACATCCAACGCTTCCAAGATTTGTCCCCGATCCGATCGAGGATTCGCTGCAGTCGCTCTTCTGGACCATGGTGCTGATCTTTGCGTGCCTCTATGCTGTGTCTGTAGCCGCCTTGGCGGCACTTGGCTCCGGATGGTTGGAGTTTTTGCGGTTTACGCCACTTCAACACTTTTTCAGGAGACCCAAAGTGACAGGAGGGTTTGGAAGGACTACTTTCCTTTTGGGGAAGTCCCCTCTCCACTTTTGATGACTGTGGAAAGAGGGTACTGTTCAAGGGGTTCCCGCAACATCTTCAAACCCCTTGGCAGTAAGCCTTGCTCTGGCTTGTTAGCCCATGCTGCTTGCGGCAGGATTGTCGGACATACGTATATATGTGTATATATACATATTATGTATGCATGCTACTGTGCTTTCCTTGCTGATGAGTTACAGAGGAGTTTGCCAATCAGCATCACGGTTTTGCCAAAGGCGGAAAGCGCATTGCTCTGAACATACACTTGGGTGCTCTAAAATGTGGTCATCCTTGTGATGCTGCGCACAAAGGGTTCCCAACGGGGTTCACTTTGGATTCCAAGACAGGCCATTGGAAAGTACCGCCGTTGGTGCATTTTGCTTGGCTGTTAGGACTTTAACTTTTTGCCAACTAATGGGTTTTGCACTAAACCACTAAAAGTTAAACTTTTAGCAGGGGAGCGGAAAGCAACCGGTTATGGGCTTCAGTATTTTGAGACAAACCCGCGTTGCTTCCGAAGTCTGCCACGCAGAAGGCAGCTGGCTTTCACGAAGCATCTATGGTCCAGCCCCACGCTCCTGCAAGTGGTTTGGGGTTTGGTGTAGCTGTTTCACATGTGCACGGTGCTTTTTGGCCGCCCAACTAGCTTCCCGTTGCTTGAAAGCCACCGAGATCTGCGAAATATGAGTGGCCTTGTAAATTGAGGTTTCGGGTTAAGCGGATCCTTGTGATCACCAAAACCGGTCACCTGCGACCAAAGCTGGCGTTTCGAGGGTCAGAGTTCTTTCGGTTCTCCAAATTTACTTGGATCCTCTGGTTTCAATCAAGCAATCCTTCTTTGATGGTTTGGAGTGCTGGGATTTACAGCCCTACTTGTGCCAGGGCCCTCACACGTGTCCGGTCGAGGACCACGCAGAAAGAGTCATCCAAGTGACAAGGAAGTGATACAATAGCATCCGTTATGAGGGGAGAAGGAGTTCGTGCCGAGGACCACCCTCCCATGGAACCTGGCTTTTGGATTCGATGAATTTCCTCGGCCCGGCGGGTTCCCTGCTATTTGGATGCTAGGGTACCTCCGAAGGCTCTTTTTTGTTCACACACCCCTGAATGGCACACCCCGACCCTCACCCCCCAACATGTTTGTTCTGTGTACTTGGCTGGTGTGTTTAGATAGGCAAAGTTGGGCTATAGGGTACCTCCGAAGGTTCTTTTTGGTTCACGGCCTGAATGGGACGGTTCGACCCTTTCCACCGCCCCCCCCCCCCCTAAACACAGCCCCTTGGGGAAAGACCCTTTCACCCCCTCAAAGAAAGACTAGACCATTTTGCAGGGCTCCTTAAAAGATACATTTTGCAACCATTTGAAACATGTTGCTTTTTCGACACCAAAATAAAGGGAAACCACCATTTACAAGTTGCAATGTTCAGGTGTATAATGTAAGGATCCTGGGGGAGTAGGCCAAGCTCCATGCGGGAGCCGGACGGGCAGGTGATCACACAGCTTGTATCAGACCACAAGATCGCCATTGGACTCTTGACTGCAGAGGCGCCTTTCTAGGGGAAACTTCCATTTCCATTCTTTCCAGTGATCCTTCTTGCTAGAAAACCACCAAAAACCCGTTGAAAGAACGATGGCTGCAAAGAATGAGGAATCAACCCCTAGAGCATTTGCATCTCCCGATGCTCTTGACTGCTGGGTAACGGATCTTTAGACTTCTTCACTTTTTGCTTGAAATGAAAAACATGTTTTACACTCAACCGGGACCCAGAAAGTGAATCACTTTTTGCAGGGGGTCAACAGCAACCAAGTGCTCGAGGGAAGATGCCTTCAAAGGAAACACTGTTGTTGCGGGAATCAAGCTCCGGTTGTCCAGAGCTGATTGTTTGTGTGTGTGTGCACGTTCCAGCGATCCCCGTGTCAAGCTGCCTGTTGAGTAGGCATGCAGTTGCGTGCTGCAGGGATTGGTTTTTTGCACCTGTTTGCCAACTCACTGTTGGTTTTGCGATGGTTTTGCGCTGTTTGTTTTTCATTGTCCACCCCTCTTTATGAAGGGATCCACGCTGATAGCCCAGATATTTTGCCAAAGCAGTCCATCGTCAGCTGAGGACGTGAGGAGATGGAAAAGGAGGAGCAGCCTGTCAATCAAGTTAGTTGTGCACGGATGCCCTTAAGCAAGCGAAGGTATTCTTTTCTAAACTGGGTTCCCCAAATAGTGAATCAGGGGTGTAAGACTTGCAAATCTTGGGTTGGCATTTTTCTCCGATCCCTTCACAGCTGCCTCTAGTCTTCTGAGCCCTAGGATTTTTGCACAAGCAAACTTGGTTTCTTGGGGAGCAGGCAGCAGTCTCAGGAAGATGCTGGAATTCTTTGGCTCCATGGACACCACGATGCTCTCCTTGTACATGGCACCTTGGCGTCTCAGTGGTTTTAGACTGGATAGCCGGAAGGTCAGGGCCTGTCAAGGATTGCCTGTGTGCGTGTCTGTGATTGTTTGTGTGTGTGTGCCGGAGTGGTCCATGCTGGATACACTGAGCTGCAGACCAACTATGCATGGGCTATATGGTTTGGATGCACCACCCAAGACCCTGAAAAACTGTTTTCGGTGCATTCTCGGCGTGACCTGTCAAACAGGTGCAGGTTGCGGTCACTTTGGAGAGATAGGGCGGACATTCTTCTTAATGTTCACACGCAAAAGCAAGTGCCACACTTACATTGCGTTCGCGCAACATTGAATTTGCATAGGGCCTGGGTTTGGACATGTTTGGACCCATGCCATTTTATGTCCTTCCCTTTGGGTATCCGTGAGGTTTCTGATTATTACTGCTGGGGCCGATTTCTTGTTTATCGCCATTTCGATTGGGGGGTGTCATTTGTTGATGGCACGCCTGGGGGTGGCTTAAAAGGGAATAAGAGAAAGAGGCAACCATTTTAGGGGTCCCCTATTTGTAAGACCACTCCTGTGGAATCTCACTTTCATGGCCTCAGTTTCAAGCTGCAGATGGGGGGGTGA
>CAUJNA010003457.1:192500-357500 GCA_963377175.1 Effrenium voratum | reverse complement strand
CGGGCCTCTCGTTGTACACAAGCTACCCATGAATCCACTCTGTCACCGACCCATCTCATACAACAACTGCTAGCTTTCGTTCACCCGCTCCTCAAGTGAGTTGTCCCCCACTCAAAACTTACCTCTTAAAACCACAACTTTTCAACTTTTTGGGGGTAACATGGGCTATCTGTCTGTAAAAGATTAACTTCCCCAGGGTAAGAAAATGGTCAACCCCAAAAAAGGGTTCCCTTTTCTGGGGTCCCCGCTTTTCAAGGCAGCCATTGCAGTGACGAATCTTCGTCCAAAGCGAATCGACCTTGTGACTTAGTTTTCATGTTGTGGTCCAATTGGAGTCATGGCACCAAAAGGTGAACCTTTTGTTCCTGCGCCTTTGGGCAACTGACTAATTGGGCTATGTCAATTGGGGCTTTGCTTCAGCAATGTTTGGAGTTGCCATAGGCTTTCTAGTTGGGACCCCTGCCCTACCAGTAGAATGAACCAACTTTACACCTTGCGTTGGTAGGGCTCTGCAAAAAAGAAAGAAACCAAGAACAAGTCAAAGCCACAAGCTGAATCCTGCTCGGCCCGGCAAGCTCTGCTGTAATCAGCCGCGCGTGCCCCAAGGTGTGTTGCTAGATTCTAGATCAACGCCTCATGGCCGTCATTTGCAGTGAATGCAAAACAAAATTCACTTTGGGAGGGGTGCTTCAAACGCCTATTCCTTTTCAAATGGCTGACTATTGACATGTCCTGTGATTGAAATGGGCGGTCATACCCTTTATTCCCGAAGGGGCGAGTGTATGAATATATGACTTGTCTAAATTGTGTGAATGTATGTCTTGTATAAGGGGGGCAACCTGGGAAGCAAGGGCCTAAGGGAAGGTCCACTCATAGATGCAGCGATCTCCGGGTCAGACAACGGCCCCAATTTTTCGAACAGCAGTTTCTGGCAAGCCCGATTGAAGGCTGGGTTGTTCCAAGTCAGTTGCCTTACTCCATACACCAGTGCCGCGGATGTTGGATTAGTTATATAGGCCTAGGGGATTCCATTTCTGGCCTGAGAAATGCACTGAGGAGCGAGCTCATGGAGCCATTGGAGGAGAATATGGGCAGATGGGTGCGCATTGTCTTTGTGGCCTTCACAGGTCGGAGGGGGGGGACTCCGGGACCGGCCGGGGGGGCGGAGCTCGAAGCTCAGCTTCTGCGACGGGTTCGGCGGGTTTCTGCGGGGCGGGAATCGATTTGCCGGGGTTGCTGATGGTTCCCGAAGATTTTTTTTCTCCAAGGACAGACGGACTTGTGCGAGTTGCGCACCCTGCTTGTTCATTTTCAATAGGTTTCAGGTGTGGCCTATGAGGGTTTAAGTGCTACGGTTGATCCCCAATCATTGTCAGCAGGCTCTTTTATTGGGGTGGGCTCAGGGTGAGTTCTGGGTTTGCTTTGCACGGGCTAAGGCTTAAGCGTAGGCTGGATCTAAGGTCTTGGTTTAAGGTTGGTGTGGGATTAGTTTAGGCTCGGTGTTAGGTTTGTTGCGATAAACCCGCTGCAACAAATCCCAATCCCTTCCAAAGTACCGCTAAACCAACCCGAAATCAGCAAAATTTAACTGAACCTGGATTATTCTAGGTCATATATGGCCAGTATGTGAAGGCGAAGGTGACGTACTCATTTTTTCTATGGGGCAGCAAGTGAATAAGTCGGATAATGCACACAAGTGGCGCACTAATCAGCTGGGTGCGACACAAGCCCACGGAACATTTCAAGAGCCCCATGCCTGGAACACAACCTCCATGTTGCTGTGGAAGGCCAGGTGCCAAACTTAGAACCCGGGCGCCTTCCATTTGCTTAAGAATATGTGTTATTTTCCCCTGTTGGTTTTAAAGGGAATCTATCACTGCTGGACTTTTTTTTCCAGGGGTCTTAACCAAATGGGAGCTTCAGAGAGGGCTATCCTCTGTCAGGCTTTGAGCTCTTCGCCATGATGAATATCATCACTGCATGCTTCGTGGACAGCGCTGGAAGCTTAGACGGCTTGGTGCTTCCCTCGGCCCTCCAGCTCGGTGCAACCTTTCTCAGCCCTTGTTTGGTTGGGAGATTCGGTTCCCCTACCAAATTAGACCACGGAAAAAAGAAAGGGTACTCTTATTCTAACCTCTCTACTGCAGGACCTAGTTCCCTTTGCGCTTATGTCATCTGCCCCTGTTGGTTTTGAAGTGGTGGTGATTCTGCACGGCAAGCACGGCACCTGAAGCAAAGCAGAGACCTTGAGGCACCCGACCCTACAGACAGGTTGGGAAAAAGCCCTTCAAAGAAACCAATGAAGAAGGCTCTAAGAACCTTGCCTAAGACATGATAGCTCTTGCTTATTTGCTGTGCTCACGGCACTGGATGTTTTCTGTCGCAAAGTGTTGCCATCCTCCTGCCAGTAATGCATAATCATCAGCTTGTGACACGATCAAACCACAACCCGTATACACCTGGGGTTGTCATGGCCATCAACCTCATTAGATCCAAAAGAAGCAAAGGCCATGAACCCCATGAACCACTTCTGGAGTTTTGGCTATGGAGGCAAAGGTGCGTTTCTTACATGCTTTTTCGCTCACAGGGCACTTCAGTGCCCTTGAAGAATGCGCGGCCTAGCCACATGGCGGGAGTTGCTAAACATGAGCCTTTGACCTTCAAAGGTGAAATTGTGATTTCCAGGAATCAAAGGGAATCCCGCACGCGCCTCGCTTTGCCCGTAAGTAGCCTCCAGTTTCATTGTGTGTCTTGGTCAAATGGCCCCAAACCGTGCGAATGTTTGTTCACTTTTGGTGAAACCTGTGTGTTCTTCTTGTTCCCTAGTCTTCAAGGGAATCTGTCACTACTGAACATGTTTGAATACATATATATATATATACAAAATCCACACGGTCCAGAAAACCCAAGTAGACCAAAGTTTCAAGGTGATCTCCATCGGTTCATTTCCCAGCATAGGTGTCCTTTATATGTTAGTTTGGTTAAACATAGGTGGGTTCCACTATGTTCCACTGGTTTAGATGGGCGTTCGTCCATTTGCCAGGGCCATTTTTATTATTCCAAAAGGCCACCTATGAATCCCAGAAACCAGCAGAATCCCAGGGGAAACAGCTCCGTTTTTTTTGTTTAAGAACCATTTAAAAATTGAAAAGAATGGCAGATGAATCCACCCCTAGATCAATCGCTTCATTCCCAGCCTTTCCTGGCTGAGCACCGTGGCCCGTGGCCTGCGCCCCTCCATCGCGAGCGCACCGCGAAAACCGAGGCGATGAAGATCGCCGCCAAGGCGGAGACGCAGGCGAGCGACCGGGGCCGTCGCGTGGGCGGGGGGGGGGGTGTCCGGCGCCTTGGAGGAAAACCGAGTCCGGAACTGGGGTAGACTTAGGATACATTTTACAAGTGACTCAAAGTGAAGCAAGCAATAGAATATACAGTCTATAGCTGGGCCTAACTCTAATCATGGGAGCACGAAAGCTGAACTTGGTGGTTCCCATACCCTAAAGCTTTTAGCATCTTTTGGGTTTAGTTTAGTGGTAGTTTCCCGCGAAGCCCACTAAAAGTTTGAAACTTTGAGCAGGGGAACTGAAAACGGACAGCCCAGTGAAACAGGGCCATGGGAGTGTGGCGTTTTTAGGTTGGACTCCCCAAAACCAAAAATGGAATTGGGGGAGGGGGATGACATATATATATATATATGTGTGTGTGTGTGTGTTCCCTTTTATGGGGAAGACAGAATGAATGCCATTGGGTGGCCCCCCACCCCATCCCGGTGATGATAAGAGGGATGATACGTCCAGTTGCGTTTCAGAATGTGTTGTATGTCCTCTGTTGGCGCTACTGTACTACAGAACATGTGTTTATGATTTTTCCAGGGACTTGAGCAAATTGAAGTACATACTCCGGTGTTCGTTGTGCTTCTTTTGGTTCAAAGGCGGGGTCTGAGGACCCCTCGGAGGATCACCATAACGAGTGTGAAACGAGATTGATCCATGGGCGAGACACTTGGGCATGGAAGGGTGTTAGGAGTCTCGGACACATAGGTGAGCAGGGGTTGTTCGCACCGATGTTGTAGCCATGGAGTACAGTACGGGATAAGGTTGATGTCATGTTTCTTCTTATCATTGTTGTTCTTCTTATGTGCATTTCCGTTGATTGTGTTCATGCTCGTGCTCCTGTTGTTGCGGTTCTTGCTGCTGGTGCCGCCGCCAGTTGTGTTTGTGTTGCTGTTGTTTGTTTGCTTTGCTTGTTGCCACTTGTGCCCAGGAAGTATTGGACTCTTTGTGGGGCCTGCTGGACAGCCATGCCACGTTTGATGCTGCCTGGCAGCATGTTTGCTTCTTTCCGACCTGCGGCACTGCCTCTTCTCTACTGTTATTGGGTTGGATCTTTAGGCTGTGACTTTTCTGGTTCCCCTCATGTTTCCGTTTAACCAGCAAAAAGTTAAACTTTTTGCTGGGTGATCTACAGCACCCAAGTCTTCTTCTACATGGTGCATCAAGTAATTAGGGTTGCGAGCCCGACGGCTGGCCAGCTAGAATCGGGATTTTCGTGTGGCCACTATGCACAGCCAATCCCGATTTACACTTACGTTGGCAGAAAGCTGTTTGTCGCGATTTTGCATCGCATACACATTTCTAGGCGTCGATCCACCCATCATGTTCATCTAGAAAGAAGGATGGGCTGGGGAAGCTAGCAGGGCATTGGTGTTGACACCATGGCCCACAACAAAGACGAGCTTCGATGCCAACATGACAGACGGCATGTAAAGCAATCAAGCACGATGGCACGAAGATCAAAGAGGGATGCCCTGATGCCTGGAGCTCACGGGTCAAGCGTGTTGAAGTAAACAAGGCGTTGTTTGTTTGAAACAGTCGGCGTTCTTGACATTAAGAACAGCTCTACCAAACTCCCACCAATAAACATGATGCACAGGCGCACTTTGGACGTACACGCGCACACCCAAGCCATTTGGGTGCGTCGGTTTTTTGAGGGGATATACCCTTTTTGAGGTTGGTTAAAGGAAAACCAACAGGACAAACACGAATTTTAGGGGTTCCCCTATTTTTATCGCATACCCATCTTTGTTGGGAGGGTAAGCCTTTGATCACACATGGCCATCCGCCCCTACTGCCCAATTTTTTGACAGATAGCTCCAGGCTTCATGTGGCTGTGGTTGTCAAAAATAGGATAACCCCAAAATGGCGCAAGCCCTGGAAAATGGAAAAGACTAAAACCTCCGGTCCGATTCTGGGTGGCTTGATTTTGACCACCCATGTAACTTGGAGGGCTTGTTTTGGGCCCGACACCTGGCCAACCTCCGGAACCCTTTGTTGAACTGCACTACACCTCTGAAGCTTGCCTTGGCCTGCGCCACACCGTGGCAATTCATGTCCCGCCAGACAACCTAACCGGTTTGTCCTGAGTCCGGTGCTTCCCCAAAAAACCCGGCAATTGTTAGATTTTTGGGTGTCGAGGAGGCCGGGGGGGGGAAGAAGGGCAATAGACGCAAGTTGCAGTTCGTCCCTCCCCCCCCCCCCAAGACAGAGAGGTCAAAACTAACAACGACAAGACAACACACGCAATGCGTAGCGCTGCCCCATTTTATTGTCCAGCGGTTTCATGCTGTTTGTAGTTACACAAACCAATCTCGCACCAAAGTTGTTTGCTTCAGTGGAGTCGCAGCAAGCTGCAACCCAGTGTGGGCCATGTGGTGGGCGTGCAATTTGGCACCCCCCCCCTCCAAATAGAAACTTGTGATTTGCGGCCCCTCCAAAACCAATCAACCAATCCACGCTTCATGGGACGGGGATATTATGTAGTACTTTTCCAAGAGAAACCATTCAGCATCCAGAGGCGGAAGCCTTGGTTATCTCTGATTCTCTACCATTGGCGTAGCTGGCGCAACTGGTATCCGCTGGAAGTGGCATAAGAAGCAGCGCAAACATGTTTTGGTGCACGGCAACCTTTCCCACATTTGGAGCCTTTACCTTTTCCAGAAGGAGTCTCTGCAAATCACGCCATGTTTCTTTTTGTGAGCCCCGGTGCTCACACGCGAACCTCCCAGGAAGCTTCCCAGCAGAAGGTCGTCACCAAAGAGCAGTTCATAGGGACCTACGGAGAAGCAAGCAACTCCGCCTGGACTTTCCACCGCCCGTGATCTTTTTTCTCGCCCGAGGTTCCGTTTTGGACTTTCGTCATGTGGGCTGCATGACCTGCGATCCCATGGGGTGGATGAACCTCCATTCGCCAGCTAATTATTTTTTGATCTTCACCGGGGGGGTACATGCTTTCGACCAGTTGGTTTGGACCACTTCATCGGCATTCAACAAGTGGGCTGACTTCTTGGGATGCTTCGGAAGGTGAAGCTTCTGCCTTGATCCTTGTGGTTGTTTATTCCAAAGCCGCCGAAACCGCCGCCCTTTTTCTCTCGTTTGTCTCAACGCGGTTTGGTCGGTGTTGGGAGCGGGTGGCAACCGACGAGCACTCCCGCACTTCGAGTCGCGAGGGTGCCAGTGCGGCGTCGCAAACGGGGCAAGTGGCGAAAATTAGAAGCAGCAACGTGTTCACAGGGTGCATTTGGCATTTCGGGGTCGCAAGGATTCACTCAAAAGCGCCTGAGCTTGGTTGCAGGCTTCACGATTGGGATGCCTGAATGAATGATAGCGGGCTAACCTAGGGGTAAAACGAGCTCGCTCAAGGCGATGCTCTTTCAACAGGGATTCCCTAACTTCCACTTGCAAACAATGGTAAGATGCTAAGTCATTTGTCCCTAGTTCAAGGAAAGCTGCCACTGAACTGCTTGGTTACCGCTCCTTTAGTCAGGTACTCAGTAGGTGAGTTGCTTAGATAGAGTGGCACAGCAAGTGGGCGGTTTAGCTGGAACAGCACATAATCAATTTGCTTTGGATTGAGTGCATTGAAGGTAGAGCACAAAATCGCCCATACATGAACTGCTGATACAATTCGCTGATGTATGAGCATACCCATTGATTGTGGCTATTGGGTGCCGGCCACAGCGCGCAACAAGAAAAGGGCCATACTTGTAGCGTGATGCACGGGCTCGGTAAAACGAGCCTTCGACAGTCAACGTTAGGGTGATGGCATTGAATTTCCAGGTCCTTTGGTTGTAAGGGAGCTAAGCGATATGCCGGCTCAAGTCACCGGGGTCTGGGCAAATGGGTGCCAATGGGCTATCTTGAAAGGTTGAACATCTAGCGTTTGCTTTTTCTCCGTGGCGTGCCAGAGTCCGGTTGTTAGAGCTGACAGCTTTGTTCACACCTCGTTGTGGATGGGTCCCCCAGAAGTCTTCCTACAACCTCCTTAGCGGAAACCCAACGTATGGTGCCCTTTTCACATCTCCCATCATTTCCCTGGATAAGCAGAGCATAGTGATGTAGTGTATAACAATGGGGGCTGATGACTGCACTTGCTGTGGGGATATGCGGATATGCCTTCGCCATACTTTTTGGGAAGACCATGTTGGTGCTTAACAATCAAACAAGTTGACTTGTTTGGGCCCCTTGCAATCCAAGTGTTTGAGCCTTTACACTTTCAAGAGCAAGCTCAAATTGAATGGCCTCAAAGATGATGTTTGCCCATGTTTGAACACCCAAAAAGATGGTTGACTTTCAGCTTCATACACATGCCCATCGCGACATACAGTCCTTGCTGGCTAAGCTTCGGCTCATTGTGTTTATAGAAAGCCACGTGTTTGTTGCTTCCGTCCCGCCAACCAAACAGAGGTCCAGCATAGGTCCAGCCACGACAAATACGGCCCACCCCGGATTAATAAGCCCGTCCTACTAATACTGAGGTGTCCCAAGGTTTAGTGGGGGTTCGTCACTTTTGGACGGGAAGAACCCTCTAATAGGACGATGGGGCAGGATCAACCATTGCTTGGCCATGGAGAAGGGTCTCCCTGAGTTCTTTGAGGACCAAGGTGTATAATTCCCCTAGCTTTTAGCAGAACCCTTAGGCTCCAGGTATAATTGAGAGTTTTCTCCTTTGGCGTGCGGGCTAAGGAACCAGGAAGTCAGGAACCAACCCTGAAACGTAATGGTCCCTGACCTTGAGAATGTGTTGGCCACTATTTTCGCTCATGCACTGCTTCCGTGGTCTGGGCCACAACTCCTCTCCTCCTCCCATTTGCTTGGACACCGCGGGTCAGTAAGAATTCCTTCGGGTTTTGATGCCCGTTCCAGCGGCGAGTTGCGAGGTATGCAGAAGTTCTTGGACCTGATCAATGCGCACACCGAAGATCCCACACATGTATTCGCAATGATCGACCGCTGCTCGGCGAAGCACAGGTCCTTTTGAGCCAGTGCTTAACCTGGGCCTGGGACGTTGGATGCCATGTGACCGGTCCTTGGTATAGCCGGAGCCCCTTAGACCTAGAGGCAAATGGCTTTCCATCAAACGTACAAAGGTTAGAGGGAAGAGCGACCCAGTTCAACAATACTACATTTACATGTACTTTGAGGTAGCTGCATAGTAGCCAGGTATCACAGAGGGCTGGAATCGCGAAAAGTCAGGACCATACCCTTGCAATCGTAGGAATCCCCCGCCCATCCTAGCAACCCAGAACTTATCAGCACGAATGAGGGGCTTTCGGGAGCGAGAAGTAGAATCAAGCACCTGCGTTCATCGATTGCCCCTTCCAACCAGCAATCACTTTGACTTTCATATATCTGGGGTCATTATTTTGACGGTTTATGGGGGTTATCAAAGTCAGAAAATTGGTTATTTCCATTTCAACCCGCCACTTGGGTGACTGATGGTAAAATCATGAAGCTACTATATAGGCCCAGCAAGCAGTTTGACTTTCAGGGATTGTCAATGCATCATACCCCCCCCCCCCCAACCGCCCCCCCCAAACCCCCCCCAAACACCCCTCAAGAAAAGGGGCCCTTATTTTGTCACTCTTTGCATTGCATTCCATGGACGCTTGAAAGTTGCCCAAGGGGTCCCCGCGGCCTTGGGGCCCGTTGGCTTGCGTGGGGCGTTTTGGGGACCACTCGCTGGCAACGGGGCCGTGGGAGTCACCGGCCATCCCTGGACACGCGTGGTTCAACTTGGGCCCATTTCGGACTCCAAAACGCCAACGCCAAGCTGTTTGGATTTATGTGTGGGTGTGTCTGTTTTAGGGTTGGACCCCCAGAATTGGTGGTGTTCCTTTTGGTTTCCCTTCAAAACTGCTCCAACAGTGGAATCCTCAAAAAAAGACACAAGACATACTGTGGATGGACGAAATCCTGCACCACCCAAAAACCCTGGAGTGATGCTTCCCCTGTAAACACCCACAAAATGATTTGCTATGGTTTTTCAAAGTGGTGCGAAAGATTTCGTCCACCCACAGTATGTTTCTAGGGGTTGACTCCCCATTCTTTTCAACCATCCTTCTTTTCAAAAACCGATCGCTGTTTCCCTAGGGTTTTGGGGGGTTTTGTAGAAAGCAGGATGCCTAGAAAGAATGGAAATGGAAGGTCCCCCTAGAATGTGTCTCACTTGTCAGTGGTTTTAAGGGGAACCTACCACTATTGGAAACATATGTTTCCTGGAAGACTGAAGCAAATAGAGGAAGTAAATGATGTTTCTTACTTGTCAGTGCACCACTTTGAAACCAGGGAAGCATCACCCCAGGTTTTTTTTTAGCTGGTGCCTAAGAGGAGGTCGGCCATCCACAGTATGTTTCTCCTTTGTCGGTGAATCCACCGGAACTGACAAGTTCCACAGACCGGTGTCCAAGGAGATGGCGACGGCTCCCTGACGGCCCCGGAGTTCCTGATTTGCTGCGAACGGCTGATGGGAGCCTCCAAGGTTGGGCTGGGAGGGAGGGAGTTTCGGGGGGGGAGGTTCCTTTGATATCTATATCTATATTTATAGTGTATATATATATATATAGATGATTTATACCTGAAGAACCATGTCCATAGGGAAGAGGTTCTCCAAACTTGGTGGTTGCTGGATGGTTTAGGGTCTATGTTGCAACCACATTCTTTCCTTCAGGGTATTGTTTTTGGGGTGGTGGCAAAATAGATTCTAACTGTCATTGATACGGTACGGGGTGTGTTGGATGAATGGTACATGAGGAAGAGATTCTCCAAACTTAGCCTTGAAAACGAACTTGGAACGTTTGCAGACAATTTGCATGCTTAGGAAGCTCAATTTTGAGCTTTTGCTTCTGGATCGTTTCTGTTTTTGGGGGCATGCACGTTTATCATAGCATGTTTGATTATTGCCATGGCCAATGCGCCATTTGGCTCAAGTTTTCCCTCTGGCGAACCCACACTTGCCATACTCGTCACGGCGCCTTTCAACGGCGCGGCGCCCATCATCGCGCAAAAGGTGCGCGTTGCTGGGAGGCCGCGGTTGTGGTTTGGCCGTGGAGGTGGGTCAGGACACGGGTTTGGGAGGGTGCTGCATTTGGTTTGCTTTGCGCTTCGCTTTGTTTGCCTGCCTGGTTTGCTGCTTCGTGCTTGCTTTTGGTCGTCTCTGCCCTTGCTGGGCTTATTCATCTTTTGGTTAAAGGCACCCTGTTTTGGTTCGTTTGTTGTGCCAGCCGAGGGCACCGCTTTGCCCTTGGGACTGGGGGACTTAAACAATCTCTTCTTGTTGGTGGGATTGGGCCTGTTTATTCTCTCCCGAAACTCTGTTTCAAACCCTTTCGCAGGTTATCAGCCGTAGGATTCGTCCTCGGTTGGCACCGCGAACCCCATTTAATAACAACCCTGCAGGCGCCGTTTTCCATAGGCTACTGTAGGACTCATGGCGGGAATCACCGAGGATGGACCTCATGTGGTAACCGATGAGTGGGTTCTCGGCCAGGCCGGAATCTTGGATGTTGTGAATGACGACCAAGTGCCCGGACAGCCGATGTGTTCCGGTCCTGACTTTTTGTCGGACCACTCTTTTTCAGAAGCAATGCCTTCAGGAAGGTCCAGTGCTACTCGCACTGATGACTTGTCGTCTAATGCCTCAAGAGCTAATCGCTCTCAGGGTCATGGGGCTAATCGTCCTGACCATGATGATTTCGTCTCAGGACGTGATGATGACGAGCCCGGTATTGTACCTGGAGCTCAATCCTCATCTTTCCCGGAGCTGATGAATATTGGTCAGTCCGAGTTTCGTGACTCTCAAAGTAGCAGTAGACCTGTGCCAACCAGTAGTATAGTTTTTCAAGCGCTCGGTAGTCCCGAACCTGGTACATCCAGTGGAGTTGCATTTGACGTTCATCTGCCGACCGAATCCGGTGGGCTCGATTGGAGAGCCTCATGGCCCAACGACGGAAACATTTTTGGTATGGATTTTGCCTCATGGATGCCAGGGCCACCTGCCCCGTCATCTTTCCCGCATTTCCAAAGCCCAAAACGAGCTGCTGGAAGCGACGAATTCATGCTACCTTTGTCAATTGAGAATCTCAATCCTGACGTGGCCAACCGTAACGTCAGGCCGAGGCCGTCGGTAAACCCGACCATGAGGAACATGTCCCCTCCCCCAGGACTCTCAGGATTTGAGAGCCCTAGGGAGCGTAATATCGTAGATAGATTGGATTTGCATCCCAGCCCAACCCCAAGCAAACGATCAAGGTCAAATTCGACTGGATCGCATAGGGCAAGGGGGATGGATCGGGAAACTGCTCACAGGGGTAACCCCAGCGCGCGGGACTCTGGACGCGGCCGATCAGGTGACCCAGCGTCAATCATTGGAAGAGACCCGTTAAACGCGGACACACTCGTTAACGTGCTCGATGGGATCGAAGCATTTCAGGAGGAATTTAATAGGTCAAGTGGCTTGAACGCACAAGATGTTCGCCCTACGCCCAACGCGGCTTCCATTTTCGCTCTGGACAATATGGACGGAGCTAATGTTCCGATAGAATCTGAGTCCATGATGGCATCAAGTTCTAGTCGCAATCATACCATCAGTAATGGAACTGATATTGAATCGATGTCTGAGTCTAGAGTGTCCAATGCGACCGACTTGAATGACATTGTTATTGCTGACTCGAGACCTGATGTTCCTATGCGAACGGATAGGCCTGTTGTTCCCAAACTGTCCGTGGCCAAAGGCCTGGGCATGACACAACCCTCTGCGGTTCGTGATGCTAGGAGATCTGCTCCGTATCAGAGTCAATCTCCTAATCGGAGTGAGTTCCCACGGCCATCAACGGCCGTCCAGGATGATTTCAGAACTCCTCCGAGATCTAATCCAATCATGGTTGATTTGTCCACTCCTCGAAATCGCGGATCAGGATTTGGTCCTGCGAGTGAGGAGCAACCCAACGAGGTTGCTGATCTTGTAACAGCCCTTGAAAGAGGGAGAGTGGATTCTTCGGTAAGTGCGATCCTTCATCGCCTGGTTGCTAAGGTCGAAGACCTTGGGCGTAGGAATGGTAGAAGTGATCAACGCATCAAACAGCTCTCCACTGAGGTTAACTCGTGGAGGGCCAAATACGAACAATGCGTCCATGTGAGTAGCACGTGTACGCAGGCTGCGAGCGCGGCCATGCAGCTATCACAAGGGACTAAGGACATCGTGACCGAGCTTGGCCAACGCGTCAAGATCGTTTCCAATCGCATGATAAGCATAGGCGATGCCCTAAATGAGCGAGCCAGCTATGATGATGTTGCTCGCTCCATCACCCAGGTTCAAACTGTTTTTGAATCTCTCTCTGATCGAGTGACCGGGCTTATAGCTCGTGTTGATATGATCGAGAGATCTCTAGTGGAGAGCCAATCCAACCATCCTGCGATTGGTGGAGTAAACCTCAAAATCGAGGACCTGTCCACTAGGGTATGTCAGATTGATAGGATGATGCAAGATGTCGAACAACGCTGGACCAATAATAGGGACGGCATAAAGTGGGTTAAAGACCAACTTTATGAGACACAAGCCAACCTTGAGATAAAGTCGAGGGACTGCAAGTCCTACACGGACAAGCAAAATACTCATAACATGGCCGTTTCGACTACGCTCAACAGTAAGCTCGAGCAAATGCTCGAGGTGCTGGGTAATACGGCCCAGAGAATTAACTCCCTCGAGTCAAGGCACTCGAATCAGGCATCAAGTAGTGGATTGTACGATCGCACAGGAGGAAGGCGTGCCGCGTCCCGTACTCCGGATAAGCGGCCACCTCCACCTGGCCCTCCTGATGATGATCCTCCACCACCTCCTCCTCCAGATCGGCAAAGCCCAGGAGGAGGGGGGAAGAAGAGTGCCGCCGGTGGGAACCCTGGCGACCCTGGTAAACCCAGATGTAAATACGTAGGTGATGGTTATAATCACCTCATGGCCGAGTTTCACTGCAAAGGATGCAGAGGTGATATTTGTGAGTATTGTTTCTTGTTCAAGGAGAACTTGTGTGAAGAATGTTCCCGTAACGGACCCCGATGCGGTGTCTGTAGGGAGAGCTCGTTCCTGACCAAGGGAATTGAGTGTCAGTTTTGCAAGACATACTACTGCACCAGACATTCTGCTGGGCAGGATGACTACAGGAGATTTGGATTTGTCCAGGGTCCCTGTTGTCTTGCGTGCCTCAGAGATGAAACTAGGAGAAGAAGGGATCCCGATGGTAACCGTGTCAGGAATAGATCGCCTGGAGGCGTACCTGAGACGAACCCGACGCGGTCGTACTCGCCGCCTCTGCGGCCACCCGTTGACAGATTCCGCGACACTCCAACCGGGGTTCAACCTAACGCGGCTGACCTTCAGAGTCCTCCGAAGGCAACGAAATCCGTGCCCCTGGATAAACGTGAAACCGGGTATTATCCAGGTTTTGATCCTAACGGTGCAAGGCCGAAGGATCCTTCAGGCCTTGAACCGCCGACCATGCGTGGCCCCGATCCTCCTGATAAGAAATGTCGGATGTGTGATCGGGATATTCCTGACCCCAGCAAAATTGAGGAATGTAAGATATGCATGAAAAGGGCATGTGAGATTTGCATTCCGAAGGCTACTCGCCTTTGTCCTGTATGTGCACTATCAATCGGTAGTTCTCAGGTTCCACAGCATCTTTTCGGAACTGGTGGTGGTGGCGGGTACAGTAGCCACCATGATCCGAACTGTACAGCTGCGACTAAGTGCATTCCCATAGACCTCCCGCCAGAGCCCGACGCGGCTGGGCTGAGGGTATGGATAGCCAATATGAAGGAAGCTGTTAGCAATGCCTACAGCTATGATGGACTTTACGTCATCAATTGGCTAACTGAAGTCGAGAAGGCAAAGACCTTTGATGAACTGGATGGGGAATGTAAATACCACATCCTTGAAGCCAGGTTCAATGCAGCCATTCGGAAGTGCATCAAGACTGTTGCAATTATCGATAAGATTAATCGTCTCACCGAAGCCGCTCAACGTTCCAACAATCGCATCAAGAGTAGGCAGATCCTGTGGCTCTTATACGACCACTTAAGGACTGCAAATATCGGAGAGCAATCATTCAGGATAATTGAGCTCTCAAACTTGCGATGCAGTGTTTCATCTTTCTATACTGAAGAGGAGCGACTTGAAAGGTTCATCGCGAAGTGGGATCACATCCTTGCGGGTCTCGATGAACCGCTGACCGAGCAAGTTAAGCGGTCGCTATTCAGTGAGAAGGTTAGACACCTCAACTGTTTGGCTCATGATATCAGGGAATGGGATAGGAACATATCCAACCCTGATGTTTGTAGCTATGAATGGCTTCGTGCTCGTTGTAAGAACGAAATTGACCGCTGGAGGGTTCGTAAGAATCAGGTCAATATGCACAAGGACTTTTACGAACGATCTCAGTCCAGGGACAGAGCCCAGAAACCTGGTGCTCCTGGTCCTCCCGTCCGGAGACGATCTCCGTTTGGAGATTCCCATAGGCCGAGTCGGCCTCCTAGCGATCCGAGGAAGAGGACCGGTAATACCCCAAGTCCTCATCGAAGGGACAGGTACTCTCCCAGGAATCGGGAGCAGGACAAGCGGCGTACGCCTAGCCCTAGGGGCGAGCCTCCAAGGAGGCCCAGGTCTACGTCGCCCGGTGCTCCTGCGATTGATGCGTGCAGGGACTTCGCGCGTGGATACTGTTCGCGCGGACAAGAGTGCAAATTCGCACACACAAGAACTGGGAGTTCCGACGCGAAACGCAAGGAGCGTCCTCCCCTGATTCCAGGGTATTGCGCCCAATGGGTTTCCTATGGAAAGTGCATGAGGGATAAGTGTGATTACAAGCATGCAAAGCCACCTGAGCATTTGCTGAAAGAAGCGAAGCAACACACTGCGGCCCCAGCGACCGAGTCTGCCGATGCGCAACCCGAGTCTGCTGAACCTACTACCACTGCTGACGACAGGACATATAGTCCTGCCCCTGATTTGTCAGCGGGTTTTTGAGAGGGGCGGGCCGTCACCCTCAGGCTATAGGGCTTGTTGCCTGCCCTGCTCATCCCATAGCCAAGGCATTTGAAGAGTATAGAGCTCGGTTTCAACGCCCTGAAGGGACAATGGAGTGGTCAGTGACCACTATTGGCGCTCGTACACTGCAAGGTACGTGTCCGGGCGGCCCGAATATCAGAGCTGTAATTCGCAGACGAACGATTCGTCTCTCGGACAACGCTCTGATTGATGATGTCGATTTGAGTGTACCAACTCGTAAATCCGTCTTATTCAGACGGATTCCTGGGCCAATTGACATTAGGACGGATTTCTATTACCTACCCGGTAAGTGCGGCCAGTATAACTCTGAGCTCGCGAAGGCGGTGAGGGTTAAGCTCACTGCTCGCAGGCTGAGTTTCAATGACAATGCTGAAATTCAGCATGTTGAAAATATAAGAACACGTGGCGAGCCTAGGCCGATCATGAATCGGCGGTCGCATTCTCACCCCATTCACCCGGATAGGTTGCGTCAACCTCCTGAGGTGATTGCGATGTCCGAGGAAAATGCTAGAATCCTAGCTGCCACCACTAGACAGATTGTACAGCTACAATTAGGTGAGTATGTGCCCGATAATAGGTGGGCTCGTCACCCTCGAATGATCAGGGAAAATGTTCCTGATCAGATGCCTGCTATGCCTGGCCCACAAATCGAAATCCGGTGGCTTGCTGACACTGGGTGTCCTTTCGACTTGGTTGGGATGCACGACATTCCCGCGCAGGATCATCGCCACATCAAGAATGGGCGAACTCAACATTCCTTGCAAACCGCGAATGGTGTTGCCGGGACTCAAGGTAGAGTTGATGCAACTGTTGAGTCACTTGACGAGGATATTGAAGCCTTCGTCATGGGTAATACACCCTCGATTGTATCGATAGGACGTAGATGCGTGGATTTTGGATACAGTTTCCGGTGGGATGCTTTTGAGACGCCCGTTCTCATCTGCCCATCCGGGAGAACTGTCAGGCTCGACGTTATAAACAACGTCCCATACCTGCCTAAAGGGCCGGTTATGTTTGGAGCCCCGAACTTAGATGCATGTCCTGCGATACCGGCAATGCCCGGTCCAGTAATTGCCATGAACGACTCACTGTACCCTGCAGCTCCCTCTGAGGCCGACGCGCCTGACGAGGGGGGTGAAGTTGTTGAAATCAAACACCCTGAGGGCTACAGGACCGAGGCCCAGTTACGTGCTGAAGCTAAAACGCTTCAACACATGATGTCTCATTTGCCAAAGAATCCTTTTTGCCCACATTGCCAACGCGCAAAGATGGAAAACGTGCGTTTGCACCGCCGGGGCGGTGCCGACGCGCATGAATGCACGAAATTCGGTGATATTGTCACTGTCGACACGATGGTGTTACACGGTTTAAAGGACCGTGGTGTGAATGGTGAAACAGACGCAGTCGTGTTTTACGATCTTGCGACTCAGTACATAGATGTACTTCCTGTTTTTAGTCGCTCTGTACCTAATACGGTAGAAGCCTTTCACAAGTTTATGGGTCCCGAACCCAAGATTGGTCTGTTATACTCGGACCAAGCCAGAGAATTTCTTGCGGCTACTCGCCGAATGGCTTGGGTGCACCACATGTCCACACCCGGAATGCCAAAGACAAATGGCATCATTGAAAACAAAGTGAAGCTAGTTCTGCATGGAGCAAGAGTACTCCTCAGACAAGCCGGCTTATCGCCCAAATGGTGGCCATTTGCCGTTCGCGCATTTTGCGCGGCCAGAAATCTCGAAAATCGAGGTGAAGGAACCGCATGGGGAAAGAGAAACGATGACAGGGACTTTCCCGGTCAACTCATCCCATTCGGATGTCTTGTTGATTTCAAGCCAATCGCACCAAAACCGCGTAGGCTCGAAAAGGGGGGGCTCAAAAACGCCTCCGAACGGGACGAACATCACAAAGCTGATGAAATTCCTACAAAAGATCACTGGATCTTCGATGAAGAATCTGGCAAACTCGTCAGAGTGCATGTTGAACCAAGGACTAAGCTATTCAGAGCTGACAGCGTTGATGCTCCAATCGAGCATATTCGTCTCACTGCTGACCGTGATACATGGGTTCAGTATGATGAGGAAAATGGAGAAATGATACACTCCGTAGACTGGAGATACGGTCCGGATTCCACCAAGGAGCTAAAAGCTCCGTGGACTGGCGAGACATATTTCACTGTAAAGCCAAAAGAATTTGACCCTCTTGAGGACTCTGATTACGAGCCCGAAGGAGATGATGAACTAGCTGATGATTCAGGGCCGTCCGATCACGGAGAGGACGAGTACAGTAACGTGCCCGCTATGCCGGCACAGAAGATTGACCCTGCATCTAAAGCGCCCAAATTCGGGCCAGTGTCGAAGCCTGGGATTTTCCTGGGTTATAGATTAGAGCCCGGTGGCCAGTGGAAGGGCGACTACTACGTTGCCGATCTTGAACACTTTAGGAACGGTTTTTCCCGACCCAGTGTTCATCAAGTCAAAAGAATTTGGCGGAACCCCGAAGAGGGGTACGTTTTTCCCATGTTGGCCGCCTATGAGCGTTTGACTAGGGAGGTCCAGCTCCTAGATACTGGAGAGGGAAAGGGTCTTCCCAAAGCGGATGCTCCTATCGAACCGGACAACCGGCTCAATGCCGATGGTCCGGGTTCTGATCATCTTAACGATGACAGTAGTGATCCTGCTGTTGACTCTGATGCACCTGCTGATGTTCCTGAAAGGGACCACTGGGTGCGTGATGAAGAGTCCAAATCCTGGCACAGACACCATGTCGATGCTAGGCAAGCCTTTTTCGGGGATGATAGATCTCCACTGCCTCCTGGAGGCCCGTCCCAAGCGGATGTGGATGATTATCGTGTAACTCATCTGAAGTACATTGACTCTACGCAGCAGTGTATCCGTGATGACAGGAGAATCCTGAACCCTGGACATCGAGTCAGAACTCAAAAGTTCTGGACTGGCGTGACCATTCTGTATGATAAAGGGCATGCTCCTTCTAGGGCTCCGAGGGTCACTCTTGCCAAGTTTAAAGATAGGCTAGACAAAGTCAAAGACCTCGATGCAGGTGAGCCTAAGGCCCACACCCTACACGGTGATGAGCTTGATTATGAGCAGAAGGAGAAAAGGAAGGAGAGGTCCTATTCTGGATCTGGTAAACCCAACTCCATTTCTTCTACTGACTGGAAAGGTATGTCCGTCGGTATGCGAAGGATATACATCGAGGCTGAAAGGGAGGAAGCTCTGAAACGAGCGCGTGCTGGCGAAGCCGCACCCTCCAAACCAGCTGGACCCGCTTTGATAAAGCGGAGATTGTTGATAGAATTTGCATGCGAACCTGACTCTAAGCTCTCCGCCACAATGCTGGAACAGGGGGGTGACGCGATTCGCGTACACAAGGAGTCGTTCGACATTTTAAAGAATAAGGATATGACTAGATTGATTGAGATAGTCGATCAGAATCCTGGTTGTGACTTATGGGGCTCGATCCCGTGCGGACCGTGGAGTACTTGGCAGTATGTTAACTTGTCCCAGTACGGTCCCGAGTTCGCTGTAGAGCTCAACGAAGCTAGACGAACGTCGATGGTCATGTTTGCTGCTTTCCTTCGTGTCGCCAAACGCGTGCGTTTTAAGGGAGGTAGAATAGCTTTCGAGTGGCCGAGGCATTGCCTTGGTTGGAAACAGCCATTCATGAGGCGTCTAATCGACGATCCCGACATCAGGTGTGTCGATGTTGACGGTTGCGACTTTGGAATGCAAACGTCCGATGGTGTTCCCATCAGGAAGCAGTGGCGGATCGCCACTTCTTGCCCTGAACTAGCCAACGAGCTACGAGGGCGTACGTGTAGCCACGAAATAGGCTACCCCCACGCCAGGATCGAGGGAACTTGACTGCGCGATATCCCATTGGGATGTGTAAAGCCATAATTAAAGGTCTTTACGGGCATAAGCCCTATGCGGCTGCCCCTGCTACCTTGAGCGAGGGGGACAACGCTCCTGCTGCGCCTGTTGAGGTAACGGAGGCCGATCCGTGTGCATGGAGGCGAGACAAGGATGCCTTGCTCGTCCACATGTTGAACAGTTATGCAACTCTCCCTACTCGGCAAACGCCTCTGCGGGCTTAGATTTAAGCTCGTTCCCGCTAAGGGAAGTGCTCTTGTGCAAACTGGATGCGCCTTTACTTTCCCAAGCGGAGTTTATGGCCGCATCGCACCGAGATCAGGTCTGGCAGTCAAGCACATGCTAGACGTAGGTGCAGGAGTAATTGACCCTGATTTCTCAGGAGAAGTGAGAGTGATGCTTTTTAATCACTCTGATTATGAGTTTCGAGTTCGACCTGGAGACAGGATCGCTCAACTCATACTCGAGAAAGTCATGATTGTTGATGCCAAGATCACTATCAAACAACCCGACGTAACCGTCAGGGGGGTTAATGGCTTCGGCAGTACCGGCGGGTACCCTGCTGGTCCCGCCGTAGGGTTAAATGGAGATCCTGTTCCGCCGATGCCTAGATCGAACAAGGCTTCGGGGCATCAACCCAACCTACAGGGCATACCAACTTTTTACGCCTGTGTAGCAAGGCCTGTGACGAAGAAGGAGCAAGCTGGTAACGACAAGGCGCGTGCAGCTCTCCTCAAGGAGTGGACAAAGCTCCGAAAGTTGGGATGTTGGGATGAGTCGAAAGTTAGAGAGTGGAAGAAAGTTGCTGCCGAAGCGCGAGCAAACGGCAAGACAGTCCATGTAGGAAGAATTTTTGACATATGTGTGGAAAAGAATCATGAACTCCCTGAGGATGATCCTAATAGGAAGTACAAAGGGAGAGTAGTGTTTGAGGGATGCTTTGTGAGGGACCAGTCAAATCACTGGGCCATGTTTTCCGAAGCTACCTCATGCCCGGCAACAATGGCCGCAGGCAAGATGTGTGATGCATATGGCATGTTGCCTGGTCACGCACTACAAGTCAGTGATGGCGAATCCGCCTATACCCAAGCTAAGCTGCTGGGTCCCACGACATGGGTGCGTATTCCTAAGGATCAATGGCCGCAAGCATGGGTTGATGCTGGCTATGACGATCCGGTCTGTCCATTGATCCTTGCCCTATACGGGCATCCTGATGCCGGCACGTTCTGGGAAAAGCATTGCGAAGCAAGGCTTATTGAGGTCGGATTTATCCGTGTCCCGGAATGGCCGAGTGTGTTTTATCACCCTAAGTATAAGCTTTTTCTTGTGGTTTATGTTGATGATTTCAAGATGGGTGGCCCATCCGCTAACCTATCGATCGGATGGGACCTCATTGGTCGGGTAATTACAATGGAACCGCCGGGTACCCTCAAGCGGTATCTGGGCTGCGAGCATGAGTTTGCTGCAGCAGATGTACAGGGTTTCTTCGACCCTCGTACTGCCTGGACTGTGGATCATCCACCATCCAAAGAGATGCCTGACATTCGTTTCGGAGAGAAACGACTTCGAGCTGACGAGGTCAAATTCGACCCGGCTCGGGTGAAGATCATCAAATATAACGAAGCGTGCTTCATGGAAGCATGCGTTGACAGGTACAAGGAGCTATGCCTCCCCAAGTACCCTAGACCTCTGGTGAAGGCTGAGACGCCTTTTCTGGATGAAAGTAAACCGGAATTTGATGAGAATCCCATCAACCCGGAAGTAGATCAGCTGTTTGGGCAGCCATCTCCTTGCCCAACAGACGTGATTGCTGAACAGCCCGGTGTCCTAGGCGACGCTGCAGCTGCAGTTCTCATGAAAATTTTGTATGGTGCTAGAATGGGTCGATACGACCTAATTAGACCTGTACAGGCTTTGGCCAGTCGAATCACTAAGTGGAATCGACTGTGCGACAAGAAGCTTCATAGGATTGTTTCCTATATCAACTCAACGCTAGACCTACACCTATACGGGTGGGTCTGTGATAAGCCTAGTGACATTGAAATCGTCGCTTACTGCGACGCCGATCTCGCTGGAGATCGTACCGATCCCAAGAGTACATCTGGTGTCCTTATTTGCCTTGTCGGCCCAAGGACATATGTTCCCATTACCGCAGTTAGCAAGAAGCAAACTTCGGTATCCAAATCGACTCCCGAAGCGGAGATCGTTGCACTAGATCATGGCGTGGCCAAGGAAGGCATGCCACTTGCACAGCTTTGGCAGTTTGCTATCGGTCAAGGCACCGGTAAGCCTGTCACGGTGAATTGTATGGAAGATAATGAGGCCGCATGCCGCATCATTATCACTGGGAACAACCCAAACATGCGATATATGTCGCGTACTCAGCGAATCGACATTAGTTGGCTCAATGAAGTCTACAATGAACAGATTTTTCGTTTCGTAGCATGTCCATCGCATTACCAAGGCGCGGACATTCTCACCAAAGCGTGCGTAGATAAGGTGACATGGGGTAGGAATTTGCAGACTTTAGGAATGTTTAATCCAGGATTCCTGGAGAAATTCATTAGCCATCCCACCCTCCCTGTCGTAAAGCCTGCTGCACCTGTTCTCCCCCCAATTAGGGGGGTACGCATGGAAACCGATCAAAATTCTTTTTTCAACAAGTTCATCCAGTTGGCTGAATCCAGCTACATGGTTTTTGACATAGTTGAGGATCGATCAAATGTTTGCGATGCGCGAAACATTTTCGTAGATTCTGAGCTTGGCATAACGCCTGAACCTCAGTTTGGTAGATGGCTTACCTACTTTGTTAGACCGGCCAATCTTTGCCCTGTTATCCCTAGACGGGGTACAATTGAAGGCTCCAGACCTAACATTTTGTTATGTAGATATAGCAGTTTGATCGATGCATCCACGCGAGGGAATTGGAGCAAGATCAGGCGCGCACGTGACCAGGTAGAGCAGTGCCAATCATGTCTAAACGACTTAATTGAGCACGCGCTGAGCACGGAGTTTTCCGTAGGCATTTTCATACAGCCAAATACCTGGATTGCTAATCGCGATGTTCTTGTCAAGCTTGGCGTAAACCGCTATAGCCGTGTTGTACACTATTGCTCATGTCTTGTAAATAAAGATCATGTGCATGCATTGACATTAATTTGTATTTCACGACATGTGAACTCTTTCCCAGTTTTCAAATGCAACAGGATGTATCGCACTACACGTGTTGATCCTCTTGTGCATGACTTAGTTGTAAAATATGCGACCCGCGCTGCTCTTCAAACAGCCTTGAACTGAGTAGGCTTGATGGACATCATTCACAACAGCATTAGTCATGCTGCAATAACTAACGCAAATTCGCGACATTAGTTCAGGCACATTCGCCTCGATTAGATGGTTTGTGTTTGTGTCATTTTCCGCCCGGGTGGGCATGTCCATAGGGTAGCTTTGCAGTTTCATGTGTAGTGATGTAGCAGGGTTGTTGTCAACGCACGACTGTTTATCATAGGTACGACCATATTCGGTCTTATACCAGGGGAAATTGCCCCTTCGTACCCATAGAGATGGCACCCAAGGTTTACACACCTTTGGATGTGGAAGGTTTCCCTGTTCTCGGGGTATCTTCCGTGGTATTCTTTGTTTTAGTGGTACCCTACCGCTTCCCGGGCGCAAACTCGCGCCATGGCAGCGGCTGCATCCGCGGCCGGCGGAATGGCGGGCGCTGCCCCGCGCTCGAGAGGTTCATCTTTGGCGGCGCGGCAGCAGGCGGACTATATGAACCCGAACTGCGCCTGCACCTTGGGTCCGCTTCCAGCGGAAGCGAAGCACGCAGCCAATGCGCTGTCAGATGAGAGGCCTACTCGGCTATCGGAAAATCTTAGAATTTGCTACCCGCACTTGACGGCAAAGTCCGATCAGTACGGTTATCGCACCACTGCTGAGACGCAGTTGGTGCAAGTCAAGGACGGTGTCAAGGACCCTCAGGTTGTCGGTGCCTTTTCCGGCATTTTCAACCTACTGGAGGGATTTGACACGGGCATGATTGAGGACAAGTCTTTCGTCCCGGCCATCAAGAAATACCGTCGCCTACGCGTGGCTGGTATTCTCCAGGCCATGCTTCTAGGTGAAGTGGAGCTGAGTGACCAAAGCGTCTACACGGCTGCCATAATCATCTGCGAGGCAATGCCGCGCGAGCCCGAGCTCCACTGCGAGCCAACTCGGAACTCGCTGATCGAAATGACATTGTCTACCGCCGTTTCCCCTTCACTGGTTCCCCGAGGCGGGAACTGGCTGTACGAGATGGCGAAGGTCGACTCACGCTGGCAGACCTTTTTCCAAGCGGCGAATAAAAATGTTATTCGCGCCATGCAGGCGGCCGTTGTAAAGGGTAGGAGAGATTTGCCCTCGAATGTACAGCCGGCAGGAGCCGAGGAGGCATTCAAGGCCTGGGCATACCAGCGCCCAACTGCCCTTTGTACCCCACCCAAGGCGGTGGTCGGGTATATGAAGGCAATTTATTGCATCTCGGCCGATGCGCTGACAAAGATGCAAACGGTCAATGCACATGCTTTTGAAGTAGGATCCATGTGCAAGGAGATTGAGGCCTTGTGGTGCTCCTATGATGATTTTGTGGATTTCATCACGGAAGAAATAGGGATTCCCCCCACCATATTTCACCTGATTGACTGGAAACGCGCTAAGCCGCTTACCATGCCGAGCAAGGAAATCGGGGATTGGCACGCCGGTGAACCCGTGCTTGAACGCGACGGGTATCTAGTGTTCCCGATGCGGCACTGCACAGAGCTCAATGCAGCCAGCATGCACGAGAGATGGGTTCATGGAACACAATTCTCTTCCCTATGGAACATATTGGGCCATGGGAATGCCGTTGCATCGCTCGGAGATGCCGACACGCTAACAGGCGTGTGGACATCGACGAAGCCCGTTTGTCTTGAGAGTTATTACTCTTGTCTCAGCCATATTGGCCTGGGCGTAACCGTCCGTCTGGCACTTTTGCTACGCCCTCTCGGTAAGAACGCCCACGAGGCGTACAAGCATACTGAGAAGGGGCCTGCACACCAACGCGTGATAAGGCAATTCCGCGTTCGTGTCGAGGCAATCGCTCTCAAAGAAGAGACGATTGGTGAAGGGACGTCTGCTGTGGCGGGGAACTTGCTGTCGCATAACCCTGCCACGCACCTTTGGAACCCTGTGCTTGAGGTAAACCCTCATTCGGCAGAGGTCGGATGGATACGTCACGGCGCCAACCGCGTAGCGCTGACCATTGGGGCGGAAATTCCCGCCGGGTCGGTGGCACGTGAGGCGTCGGTTCCCCCGGCCAAGCCCGGCGGCGAGGTGGATTTTAAGTTCTTTCCCCAGGAGATCCGCGAAGTCGGCGAGGTACGATGCTGCCCGCTGTTCGAAACCTGGGAGCACTATGTTCCCGCATCGGAAGGAAAGTTCTTTCCATTGGCTGGCGGCCTTCCCTTTTCAGGGGCTGCAAAGCTCATGTACCATGTGCCAGGGCACGCGGTAGCGGCGCTGGCCAACGCAGCCACTCAATGCAGTGAGTTCATGAGCGCGATCAGCGGTAACATCTACCCTGATCGTCAGGACCGCCAACCGTATGAGCTTGTGCGGGAGATGTGGGAATCATGGGCGTTCAGTGTCCGGGCGTACATTATTTCCATGATTTGGCCCGTAACGGCGATGGAATACGCCGGCTGCGAGGAGCCGGACAATTTGGGGTTCGTTCTCACAATGCTGGGATACGTCAACCCCTCCGCTGCGGCTGGCCTATGCGCCGAGCTGCTAAGCGGATGCAAGCCAAACAAGGTCTCTTACATAGGTGTAGAGGGATCTCGTGTTGTGGTGCTGGTTGGACCCTCACACTGGGTTACCGGCAGCGCGGGCCAGTCCATTACTGAAGCAAAGCTTCAGGAGCAGTGGACGACCATCCGGACAAAGCTCCCGGCCAAAACCGGCGAATACGCGCTGGAGGTCGTGGAGGTTGAGGAGGAGACCTCAGTAGCTGAGCTCCTCCGTACCGTGGTCAGCCAGAAACTAGCTGACCCGGTACATGCAGGTGCTCCTGCGGGCGCTAAAGATGATATATTCATCATCTTTACCAAATGCCTGTGGCTGACCGAATGGCGCAAGTCCGAAAACACGTATGGTCCCAGCCCCGATGCGGGTAGGATCATCGATGAAAACATCGATGCCATGAAGGCATTCGCCAATAAGGGCGGCCGGAGCCAGGCGCCGACGATAGTCTTGTCGGGTCCGGGTATCGTGTGGCATGGGACAGCCATGCAGGAGGTTGCAACCACGTTTTTCATGAAGTGCCGCGACGCCGGTTTCCCAGCCTACCCATCCAATGCGATGTGGTTTGGCTGCTCAAAGAAGAGCCTAAACGGCGGCATTGTCGGTCTCGAAAGAGGCGGACACCAGTTTATGGGTCTCGTCTCGGCGTTCACCGACCTGGTATGTGTGTTGAGGCGTGAGTACTCGATGAGTGACGAGGTCCGGGAAGCCCTGGCCCTTGCTCTGGATTTCTTGGTAGAACAGGAGCTTCTGATGAAACCATCGGAGTCATATCTGAGCGCTGCGAAGCAGTGCGGAGTCGGGGCAGGCCTCACACCGGTCGACCGGTGGTCCTCATCTGAGGATGCGCCATGGGCGGAGGTAATCTCTGCTCCTAGAACGATGTCGAGTGGCCCATGCGCCACAAGCCATGTGTCGTCGGCCAAAGCGCCTGCCGCGGCCGATGCAAGAGCGTCTGAGCAGCAGTCTGCACCTCGCCCCAACGCGGGAAATGGGCCACAGACAATGGCTCAGCGCGTCCGGTCCTCGACGCCGCCCGCAACGGGGAGGCAGAGGCTGGGCCAAGCAATGGCCGATTTCGGCCAGTCGGCCGCAAGTCGCGGTCTCTCGCCGGCTGTTTGCGGCAATCAGAGGGGAACAATACCTGCAAAGCCAGCGCAGGCGTGCGGGTATAGCCCGACCACGACTGGTGGTCCGTCTAAAACAGGCGGCCACAGAATAGATTTGAAGCCTGCTACCGGGAAGCAGTTGTTGAAGGCTAAGCCTGATCCTCCCGAGCTTCCCAAGGACGCGTACTCCGATGATTTTCCATCCCTGTCCAAGCGCGAAGCCGCTAACAGATGGAGAGGTGGGGCCGCAAGGGGTCCCAGCTGCGCGCCACCTAAGGTGGGAGGGTCGTTGCCGTGCCTGTCTTCGGCCGCTGGCCCTCCGCCAAAGGGTGCCGCTCCTTGTGCTAAAGGACCCGAGGTAAATTCACCTGTGGTCACGGGCGCACCCGTGCCTAAAGCGGCAGGTGCAGACGCACCGAACGATGGGGGTTCGGGGGGGTGCGCTCCCGCGAATAGTGAAATCACGCACCCTCGGCCCGAGGTTCCACCGCGAAGGGCAGTTAAGAGTCCCCCGGCTAGTCTGTCTGAGCCGGCGAAGCCTAACCAGGCGGAGCCGCCACCTAAGCGTGGGGACAGCGTTCCAGATGTCGCTGGTGGGGATAATCCTCAACCAGGAGACAGCACTCCGTCCCTGTCGACCGATGCGTCGATGGGGATGGCTTCCCATCCCGAAGCATCCAAACCCGTTGGTCAGGATGTACAGCCCGAACCTGCGGATGCAGGCGGGGCCAAAAGGGCTTCACCCAGCCAAGGCGCTGCGGGTGGAGACAATGATGGGGACGGCGATGGGGCGGAGGGAGATTCCCCTACCTCCCCTGCCGATGAGCTCCCGGGCCGCGACGATCCTATGGATGGGAGCGGGACTGGTGGGGATGGTGGACCCAATCCACCCGATGGCGACGATGATCCGTCTGAACCCGGAGACCATGAATCTGGCCCGGATTCGGAATATTATGCGTCCGCTGAAAGCGCGGATGCCTGCATCGCAGTGCATTACCTGTTCCGGAGAGCAGGTTACCCGCCAGCGTTGGCGGCGTGGAGGAACGGGGCCTGGCCAAGGCGCCTTCTTTACCCTATTCAGGCTAATTCCATTGAGGATGCCCTCGCTCTACCTCTGTGGCAAGGCCTGTCAGAGGATGAGTTTTTCCAGCTGCTGGACAATGCTTCAGCAACTGATCGTCGCTTCGGCGAGTACGACTGGGATTTCCTGTCAAAGGCCATTATGTCTGACACGATGAATGCCGATGAAATTCATCACGCGGGAGCCAAAGCGCTTGCTGATTGGGCTGAGGAGAACCTTGGGCCATTGTCGATTGGCCCTCGGTCGGACCTGGTCGCACGGTTTAATCAGATGCAGACCGAAAGGAGGCATCCAAACAGGGAATCGGCAAATGAGTCTAGTGTCGGCCCAGGGAAACAATATGTTCCCCGTCCTCCGCTGGAGGATCAGCCGAACTCGAACCAGATCTCCGCCGACGTATTCCGCGGTCGAGAGGTCCGGTTGGGGCTCACTCTGCCCGACTCCCAAAGCGGAGAAGATGAGCTCAGCGCGCAGGACGCAACGTGGAACGTTGAATACTGCGACTTTTACAAGGCCGCCGCGAATCTGTGGCGTGCAAGATCATGCTTGCGCGAAGCCGCAGGATGCATGATTGAAACTGGGTATATTCACCCTCAGATGGCTGCGGCCATTGCGGCGACCGAAAAGGTCGAAAGATTTTGTAATGTTCTTCGGGCTGCCAACCGCTATGCCGGTTTGGGCACGTATCGATTCAATGAAATCGTGGGCAGGAATCTGCTCAATGGATACGACGGCTGGAGAACACCTCCGAGGGAGGATGACCATCCCGAGTTCCTTGCTCGGGAAGTTGAGGACGTTTTCCGTTCCTATTGCGCGGGCCTTTTGAGGTCTGAAAGTTTCGACCTCAAGTCCTGCGTAATTGAACCGGAGTCGGAGCCCAAGGCGGAGCCGGCTCCCAAAATGAAGCCACCTCCTCCATCTCTGTCGGCCAGTAAGGGCCTTCCTAGGCGATCGGCGCCTGCTGTCCATACTGGGTCGGCACACACCGCCAAGCGTCCGCGAGAGGCTGGCGGTGGCTCCACTGGGAACGTGCAGATCCCAGGGCATTATTACGGCAAAGCCCGTACAAAGGAATCCCCTGTTCAACCCTCTGATCCGCCAATGGGCAGAGCAGGGGGGAGCGCACAGCCATCCGAAATGGATGTGGACAAGGAGGGGAGTAAGGGTGACGAGAAGAAGGACAAAGCGGCCAATGAGGCTGCTGTAGCGTCAAAGAGCGCAAAGCCGCATCCGGCGAAAGCGTCGCGTCCCGAGGCCCTAGGCGGCTCGTTGGACGTGACGCTAATCAGCGACGTACGGGAGCGTGATCGGGATATTTCCGATGATGAGTTTTCCCCTACGAACGTGTGCATGTTTCCGGAATCATGGGAGGGCGTAATGCCGACCTCCGTGATTGACAAGGCCGGAGGCTTTGAGCAGTTTAGGAATGAGCTCATGAGGATCCAGAGAGTCCTGGATTCTCCGGCGCTGGTCGACCTTGGTAAGGTCGATCTGGACGCTCTGGGCGAGCCGCCCAAGGAGTACGTCTCGGATGAAGATCACGAGAGTCATGTAGATGATGATGGGATGGGCCCATATGTGGACAAATTCTCATCAATGGGTGACCGCGACCTAGTGCCCTCAAAGCAGGAGCCGCCTTACTATGAGGCAAAGGCGTGGCGCACCACTGAAGAGGAAATTGAGAGGATGAAGAACCTTTTTCCGCACTTTCGCGCCGAAAATTATCGGCTTATGTCAGCGAGTACTGGTTCCATAGGTACCAAGTCGCATGTGCAGGGCGTCCTCCCAGCAGGTGCATCGTTAGAAGAGGCACTGACGGCAAAGCCCGGTGTGTGCCCGATCACGAGCACATACAACCTCACATACGAGGGTGAGGAGATTATGATTGATGCGCAGAGCGGGATAGCAGGCAGAATCGCCTGTCCTGCCGGTAATGACATCTTCCATTTTTTCCCCGAGATTAGGGATGTGTCGGCGTTTATTGGACGAAGCTCCAGGGAATCGCAAATGCTGCTAGAAGTTTTGTCGGGCAACACTGACCCAACGCGGTTAAACGTGAAGCCCGGTGAGCAGCCCCCCTTCTTGTTTGGGACGGTTCCAGACATTCTGGGAGGTTGGATGTCAATGACACTGATCTCAACGCTACTTGAGGCCCTATACGGGATCCACAAGTGCACGAGTGTCGAGGTAGCGACCTGGGCGGGTGCTCTCGCAAAGGAGAACCCATCGTACCCTCCAGTCGAGCTCCTAATACGGAAGGTCTGGAGGACAGATGGCACGTCTGAGCGCCCGAATGAGGTGCTCTTTGCGCGGTCCACCCTAATCGGGAGGGACGTGCCGTTCAAAGTTTTCAAGCGTTGGGCACTGCGTGACCGAACGCCAATGGGGCCTTTGCTCAGGCCGATGGTAGCAGCGGAAGTCCCTTATACGGGATACGTGCTGCTGACGATGGCCGAGTATCGGTCCGCCCTCAAAACGAGGTGCATCCGGAGGCCAGGCAAATTCGCCATCACGGTTTTTCCCATGCGACCTGAGCAGGTCTGCCGGGGGGAGATCATGATTGGGATGGAGGGCGCAAAGGTGCCTCTCCTCAAGTTGCCCAGCCCCAATAATGAGGGCGAATTTTATGTTGACGATCGCGTCAAATACATGGACAAGCGCCATCTCGTTGTGGCCATTGACCTAAAGTGGATGGCCATCGAGGAAGCCGCCGGCATCTATAAAACCCGACGCGGTTTGATTGCCGTGCGGGAAGAGATACATGCACCCTTCTGGCGCGCATGCTATCTGCACCAGGAAGGGGATGTAATATACATCCGTCCCTGGGCGGTTCGTGAGTTGAATGTTCAGGGACCGCCGAGAGGGGTGTCATTTTCATGGGACAATGCTCCCATGCATGACTACTGGTGCCCTCGGTGCGCGCATTTGAACATGTATGGCACCATTCTATGCAATGGTTGCCATCTGCCGATTTTCTATCGTGAATGGGTGCCAGGCACCGTCCGTTCTCTGGTTAAGAATGGGCAGCCAATCTGGCTAGAGAGACTCAAGGCAGTCCGTGCCAGTAGCTGGTACGAAGGGGAGACCGACGCGTGGGCTCCTCTCATGGCATCGGTAAACCCGATCCGCGAGGTGGTCAGCTGTATGATCACCGGTTTGCGCTGTGCGCCGCATCTTGTGCACGTTCCCAACGCGGACATTGTGCAAGTTGCGTTTCAGGAGGTTGCAAAGGTCACCTCAAAGGACACTCACGCTTGTGTGCGGGCGAGTGATGAGGCTCTCGAGCGGTGGGTAGCGAAACAGCTGCTCATCGAGGAGAGCAACACTGGCGTCTCGATTCCCGACAATATGTCTGTCTTGGCATATTTGATCGAGCACCCGCAACAGGCGGCGCAATGGGGTCGTCATATGACGAGAAAGGGCAGTCTAAATTCAGCATTTGCCCTTTACCTCTCTGTGCATATCTTTGATGCCTACCGCATCGGGATTGAGGACGGGTATTTGGTTCCGCTGTATGGCCTAGGCGCCTCACGCGCGGACATCATAATGTCATTGGTACAGGCTGAGCGACGCCTCACGGACTTCAATACTGAAGATCCGAGTTTCGATGCTTCCACTGTTCTTGATTGGAGTATCGACTCTTTGCGGGCCGGTGGTGGATCCATCACGGCCCCAATTGAGTATGCTGAGGCATACATTTATGTCGAAGACAACAAGGTTGACATGGTCCCCGCTTCGCGGCGCGACGGCCAATGCGCCATTGTTTTTGCTGACCCGCCGGTTGGGAAGCACCACAGGCGGGCAGCCACTCCTAGGGGAGACCAACGGTCTGCTACCCCGCGACCTGAATCCAGGTCAAAGGGTGATCAGCAAAAGGGCAAAGCCCCTGCGCAATCCTGGCCCAAGGGCGGAGGTCACAAGGGTGACCAGTTCCCAGGAAAGGGTCACAAAGGTGATCAGTACAAAGGCAAGGGTGGCCAATACGGCTACCAACAAGGGCAGTTCGGTCGTGGCGGATCCGCCAGATCGAGAACTCCCACTGGCGGGTATCAGCCTGATGCTCGCGGGTCGGGATACAAGGGTGCTCAGGCAGCTCCTTACCCTTTCCCGAGTCCGATGTACCCCGCTTTCCCAATGGGAGGGTACATGCAACAGCCAATGGCTGGCATGATGCCGCAAATGTGGCCTGGCGCAATGCCGCAGGGTTGGCAGCCGCACATGCAGGGTGATCCCCGCGAGTTCGAGAATCCGAGCTCGCCGCATACCCCTACCTGGGGTGCGGATGATGAGTTGGCCGAGACCGTGCCTCCTCCTCCTGGGGACTGGAACGTCAACAAGGGGAGGGGACGGCACGGCGGCGGACGACATCGGTGATACCTGATGTTCGTCTGCTTCCTTTGCGTGGCGGCGCCAACGCGCGCATGCCTTCATTCCGGAATTCACATAATGGACTATGCTCCTTGTAGTATTTCTGTGTTTGGGCTATTCGCCATTTCGGAATTCAACTGCATGCGCAGCTGTGCGCTATTCGCGCAGGCAGCGATTACCTGTCAGGTGTATGTCGCCGCAGCAAGGAAGTCATCCTCGGCGGCGTCTATGGCCGCTGGTGATCTGCTTTCTCCAGCACCGCTGCTGCTGCTGGTGATGGAGCTCATCAAGGTGCTGTGGTGAGGATCACGGATGCGCTGCACCGCTGCCGGTGAGGTCCTATTCGGACCTGAACCGCTGATTGCAGCTGGTGGTGTTCCTACCGAAGGTCTTTGCGTGATCGCGCGCCTAGACGGTGCTAATTTAAAGACCGTGGTCTTGTGGTCGAAGCACCACGTTTCAACCAGTGGGCCAATGCGCCTAAATCATGAATTCAGGAAATAAATCCACTCGAACCTTACGGTTCGATGTGGTTGCAGTGCAAATGTATTTTTATTTCATGCCTGCCATTCTGGAGTTGAATCTTTGTTTCTGTTTCTTTTTGCTTTCTCTTGTTTGATTTGGCTACCGGCGCGAATCCGCCCCATACCCGTAATTCGGGGTGGTGGCGGGATCCGGGCACCAATGAGTGCCCGGGTATGGGGCCGCGAACCCTGGTAGCCTAATCGGCTCTGTTTTCTTGTTTTTTTTTGCTTTTCAACTTCAACATGGCCAATGCGCCCTTCCAAATTCACTTCCTCTCTTTGTACAGGCGAGGGGTGTGTTTTTGGGGGCATGCACGTTTATCATAGCATGTTTGATTATTGCCATGGCCAATGCGCCATTTGGCTCAAGTTTTCCCTCTGGCGAACCCACACTTGCCATACTCGTCACGGCGCCTTTCAACGGCGCGGCGCCCATCATCGCGCAAAAGGTGCGCGTTGCTGGGAGGCCGCGGTTGTGGTTTGGCCGTGGAGGTGGGTCAGGACACGGGTTTGGGAGGGTGCTGCATTTGGTTTGCTTTGCGCTTCGCTTTGTTTGCCTGCCTGGTTTGCTGCTTCGTGCTTGCTTTTGGTCGTCTCTGCCCTTGCTGGGCTTATTCATCTTTTGGTTAAAGGCACCCTGTTTTGGTTCGTTTGTTGTGCCAGCCGAGGGCACCGCTTTGCCCTTGGGACTGGGGGACTTAAACAATCTCTTCTTGTTGGTGGGATTGGGCCTGTTTATTCTCTCCCGAAACTCTGTTTCAAACCCTTTCGCAGTTTCTTAATGGGTTGCGTCCCATCATTTCCAACAGGCGTTCTTGGAAACCCGGTAGTCAGAAAAAGGCGTCGCGGTTAGGCTTGCATGCCCTTGTCATCTGTTGTAGGGGAGGCTGGGGGGGGGGGCTCCTTTTAACATGCCTGAAAACCAGATGAGAAGCCATGTACATGCAACCAAAAGTGCCCATCCTAAAATAGAAGTTTGCGGGGGACAAATTCGGAAGGCGAACGGCCGACGGCTGATCAACTGGGTTCTGCTCGTCCATGCTCCCAGTCCCTCCTTTCCTGCTTTCGGACCTCAAAGGCCTCGTGTCTATGGGACCCTTAGGCTTCCCCAGAATTAGTGATTTTGGTCTTTTTTGGGGTCCCCTTTGTTTTTCCACTAGCCAGGCAAATATATACATATATATATATGGTCCCCCCACTCCCCCGCATCATCCGCATCTTGGGGATGATGCTGGGGATGCTGTCCAGTACCCTGTGAGCCCTGCAGCTTCGGTCCCAGACTCCCCCTTTCACCCCGTGAGCCAACACCCCCGCACCTCTCGCAACATCCTACCCTAAACCAAGCCACCCGAAACCCACCGCAAACCAACCCTGAACCAACCCTGAACCAACCCTAAACCAACCCACCAAGCCTAAACCAACTCCGAACCACGCCCCAACCACCCAACCACCCCACCACCCCACCACCCCACCACCCCACCACCCACCCCACCCCCACGGGGGGGGGGGGGTTGGGGGGTTGGGGGGGGGAGGGTCCACGGCCTGGAACACATATATATATATATATGTATATTTGCTGGGGTCCTAGTTCCAGCCAAGTAGGGTGGTTTGGTTGTGACCTACATGACGTCAAGGGGTTGGCAATTCATTCAGGATTTGTTTGAGGTGTGTCCTGCTTCAGAGAGAGTTGCACACGGCCCCTGCGATTTCGCTTGGGGTGACTTCAGTTTAGGTCAGATTAGATTCATGGAGGCAGGAGACCCTTCACCTGGAAATTGAGATGGTTGTGGTTGTTGCCTAACCTTCCACTTGCTATTTTAAGTTTATGTTCCTCTTTTGGTAAAGCGAATCTGTCATTTCTGCAGCAGGAGCTCTGACAATGTCCGATCGTTGGAAATCCAATCGCAGTCCAACTACCGAAGGTGTCATCTTTTGTGTTTTTAGTTTCCTGCTGTGAGCTTGCACGAGCAGACTTTAAGCTCTAATGAAATACGCAATTGTTTTCTCGGTGTTTACAAGAACTCCGATAAAAATTGGTCCGTTGGACGCAGTTTCAACCCCCTGGCGATCGGATTCCGCGATGTCCGCGATCGGATTCCAGGCGAGCATGTCGGTGAAGATTGCCAATGAGCAGCTGCTTGACAACTGTTTGTGGGAGGAAGGGTAGCTGATTTCTTCCCCAGAATTAGTTCCCCTTTTTCCTTTTTGTTTTTTTGTGGTCCCATTGTTTTCCACTAACCAGGCAAAACAGATATTTTTTTGCTGGGGTCCTATTTCCAGCCAAGATTTTACGCATCACCTGTTGGGGCCACTTGAAATTGAGCCTGGTGTCATCTTCGAACTCACATGGAGCCGTTCGTATGGTGGGGAAGACAAAAGCCATGATCAACACGTGGCTTAGGTCTAAGGGTTGATTCCTCTTTTCTTTTTCTTAACCAGCCATCCATCTTAAAAAAAGAAAAATCAACAAATATCGCTATTTTCCCTGGGTGTCAAAGGAGGTTTTCTAGAAAGATTCGGATCCCTGGATAGAATGGAAATGGAAGGTACCCCTGTGCTCGCTGACATCTCATGCATACATTTGGTTTGTTCATTGTTGTCATGCCATGCTGGGCTCTGCCAAGTGGTTTGTTTGCCCAGGAGTGTTTCTCAATAATGATAGGGGTCCCCTAAAATGTTCTACAATTCTGTATTGCGACATGCACAGATTCACTCTGCAAACAATTTAAACAAGAGAAGCACAAGCTCCAGCCCAGATCAAGGTTGGTAGGGGGCAATCCCCGTTTCATCAACATGCCCAACAAATCCATCAGACTGCATAAAGAACCTTCACTTTGAGGAATTGCCCCCAAAATCACCAATGTCTCAGCAACCGTAGCTGCCCAAACCACATGCTTGGAATCGTTGTGTTTTTTGAAGTTCCAAAAACTATCGATTTTTTGTTGGGAATTGAAATTCCGTACATAGTTGCTGAATTTTGTGACATGTGGGTTTTTGGAATTATAGAGGTTTTTAGAACTTTGCATTCACTGTTTTTTTCTTTGAATTTGATTTGGGGAATCCCGGTTTTCTTATAGAATTTGCATTTGCTGAGGGTTGGTTTGGACTTTCCATAAAGAGGCTCGTCCCCTACTAACTTTGGCAGAGTGATTGGTGGGATTGACTTGCATGACAAGCCATCACCCCCGACCCCCCCTCGAATGCGTGTGGTGTGGTTTGGCGTACCCTCCATGCACACTACTCACATCACAGCTAGGATTCAGCACTTTTCGACACACCGTTTTTGCTTGTTTAGTCGCGGCTGCTGTACTAAAACTCGCAACAGACTATAGACTATATCATAAATGTTCACCTCAGATGGATTGTTTGTGTTTTGGTGCAGCTTGGAAAAAGCAACGAAACTGGAATATAACACCACCATGTTGTTGAATGGTACTGCAGCCATGTCCAGGTTAAGCCACATACTGTCCATGTCACTTAGCACTGACGAGATGTCTGTAAGTCGAATTGTTGCTTTAGGCAGATGCATTACGATGACCGGCTGAAGCCTTGCAGCGGCTGAATTGGCATATTTGCCCGTTTTCGGGGTACGCATTCCATTTTTCACTCACTTGCCCAAAGCCGACCTTTTTGACCTTTTGGCTCCCCCTTCTTGGTCCATAGGCAAGTTGTCCGAAATTGTGATATCGCCTTTTGTTTCCAGGTTCCTTCATAGCACAACGCAAGAGGAAGCTGAGTGAGTGAACCCTGGCAGGCGACTTTTGGTCATAGACTCCCCGGATTCGCTAGCCACGTGTCAAAATGGTGGGTTCAGCTAGGCAAGGGGTCCCGTTTTACTGGCTGAAACAACAGGGCTCCTTAAAAGAAATACATTTTGCAACCATTTGAAACATGTTGTTTTTTCCACACCAAAAGAAAGGGACACCTCCATTTACAAGTTGCAATGTTCGATCGGTGTATTCACTGTAAGGCTCCCTGGGCTTCTTTATCGCCCATTCGCCTTGCGGCATTCCTTTCCGAGGCGCGCGAAGCTGGCGGCGCAGGAGTGTGTGAGTTGCCTCCAGTCGCGGAGGGTTTGGTGGCCAAATCGTTTCTTTAAAAAAAATATCAAAAAATGTCAGGTAACCAGATGCTTCTCAATTGATTGGTGGTTTGGGGGTACCTGCAGTTTGTCTTGGATGGGGATTGTACCCTTCAATTGGTGGTTTGGATGGATTAGTGGTATCGCGAGGTTGAACCCCCGTCTCCTTTTGAGACCAAATGCGGAAGCTACCCGGAAGCTACCTCACAACGTGCAAACACAACCACCAAATACAAAAGTAAGGTGATTCTAACTCTATACAATCATGACTTAAGCATGGTTGTTGTTGGGTTACATTTTACATTTTTGCTGTTTGTGGTTTAGGGGGAAATCCCCACTTAACTGCTAAAATATATTTTTTGCTCCCCTTCCAACGTCAACCAAGTAAGTTTGCTTCCACAATGAGCCGCAACCCGTTTCTATCTCAAGCAGTTTGGCCGTTTGCCTGGCTGAATTCCGCAGCTCGGGCTCGCAGCCATGAAGCAAGCACGTGAGAGACCCATGGCTGACTGGTCCGAAAGCAAGCGAGTGATTTTTTTCCCGGGGCCGCTCTCCAACCTACATGTCCAAAGCTAAACTTCCAAACGTAGTCTTCAAGTTGTTTTCATATAACTTGCTGACTCAAACTTTCCGGATCTCCGATCTCAAGCATCGTTTGCTGCGACCTTTGCGGCCGATTTCGCGTGCTTTTGGCATGCCGATGTGCCGGGAACCCTGGGCAAACCTTTCCCAAAAGCATCGCTCTTAGACACTTGGTAGGGAATCCTGGGAGAATCTGGGAGACCGCATTGTGGCTCAACAAATCGAGAATCTGGGCAGAGTGGGCGCTCCTTCGCGCCTGATCCGGTAATGCGACCCTGCTAGGCCCTTTGCTTGGATTCCTGTTCGGTTTGAAGTAACTTGTATTTCCGGCTTTCCCGCGAAGGGACTTCTTTGACTCCCTTGCCCTTTTTCAGGCTTCTGCAGGGCAACCACAAATGGCACGTGTGTTTTTTAGGGAGTGGCATCAACGGGCCACGCAGGAGACTAATTACTAATTAGCTTTTCAGACTCCGCAAGCCCCATCCAAGCCTCCAAGCCGGGCGATTTTCGACACTGCGCCGGCTGGGCGGAATCGAATGCTGGCGCTGGATCCGAAAGACTTCCGACGGCCAAAGGGCCGCACGCGACACCTCTACTTGGCCAATTGCGGCAGGAGAGCCACAGGTTCGGCCGGGCTTACTCGGCCACAGTACCGGGCTTGCTTAGGCAGCTGCCCTGATTTTTTGCCCGAAGGGTTGTCTCCAAGTGTTGCTGCTTTGAGCTTGGGCGGGGGGTCTGTGGATAAAAGTGCACCAGCACGGGAAGCATGCACAAATCTCGAAATGTTGACCCTAAATGAGCATGATCAGGTTCATCACATATCGACCAGAATCAAGCATGATATTAAAATTGATCCAATGAACGCGGACCCTAGTCAGCGGAAGCTCTTATGGATCATGTCCTAACTTAAATGGAACTTCCCCTGATTAGCAAGGATTATATTTGCCTCAGGAGCCACCTCTTGGTGCGGTCCTCCTTTTAATCCGAACCTAGGTCCCCCAGAAGTGCCCTTTCTCACCCCTTTTTTGGGGGAGGGTTCCCCTACTATAATAGACTACAGGAAAACACTGGCACCCTTATTGTAACCTCTCGAATCTGGAGGACCTAGGAACTTAACAGGTGGTAAAGGCTCAGAGGAAGCTCGCAGGAGCCGCGGGGAGTCTGAGCAGAGCGTGCTGGCGCAGCTGCCGGCAGATGTGCCGTGGCGAACTCGTGTTGTTAACTTTTGGCAGCCCAAACTCAGAGAAACCAACTAGCAGGGATACGGGGGAAACCAGCTGTACAAAAGGATTCCCCCAAAATGCACCTTGACTAAGTTTGATATGGGGAATGGCGCCAAGGGAATCCCCTATCCCCGCTCCGTCCGTATCCCGCTAGTTCGTTTGTCCAACAAACCTCAACAAAAAGCTCCGGGCAAATATCCCCTTTAGAACCAAAAAGGCCGAAAGGCCAGCGTCTAAACAAATTTGACTCCCCAAATGATCAAAGGGTAGAGAACAATGGGTGGGTCGTTTCGTTGACCGAAGTTCTACCCAGGGTGCCTGAGGAGTAGCCCTGCTAGCTTCTTAGATCCTTCCCCACGCAGTCGTACTTTAGATGTCGGCTATGGGTAGTCCAGTTTGTTGGGTTTCGCCCAAGGACATGGCACAGCCATGAAGTGGAAGGAGGAAGGAAGGGTACCCCCGATGAAGGATTCCCTTTGAGTTGCTTTTTGACACGAGAAAAGCGAATCTTAAAACCGATCGCAAGGGGTCAATTGTTCCAATTTCCAATTGTCTCAAACATGCGCTGCAGTTTGATGGCTAAAGGCTAAAAGCCAAGCAAACACCCCAATCTTCTTTGGCAAATCCGAGTTCCAGTCATGCGTGTTTGGTGTGTGTTTTCAGTTGTTCAGTTGACGCGTTGTTTCCGCTTTTTTGGCTGCGTGTCAACCGCAAATATGTGTGTGTTGCCTTTGTCTATCAGGATCACTGGTCAACTAACTCGGTTCGAGTGAAAATATCGTTTATGCGACAGGTAGGAGGTCGGAGGCCCCAGTTCATTTGCAGATAGAAATGGTTCCAAGAATACTCTTTGCGTTTGTTCTTCCTGCTCGGCTGCCGTTGCAGGGCTGACTTCCGACGTTGACTCTTTGCTCGCTCAGCTAAAACGTTGTCCTCTCAGGGTGTTAGGATCTTCCTCAGCCAACTGTTCACGCCCAAACTTGCTGAAGCTTGAAACACGCCGATGTTTGAAACAATATTATTGGATCTTGCTACATGGCTTCCTTTCACATTCCTTCTATTAGACACGTCAATTGTTGCTTTGAAGTCAAACTTGGAGCTGTTTACACGGGTTGGATCGACCTTTGAAGACTGCTTTTCCAAGGAGGCAAATGGAGTTCAACTAGTTTTTAACTGAACTCGGTCTTGAGGGTGCCCCTTTTTTGTGGTTTAAAAGAGAAACCACCAGGAAGGCCAACATTTTGGTGTCCAACCTTAAGGACAAAGCCTTCTAGCGATTCGGAAGGGACAATTCTGAACTGATCAGGTGTTTGGCCTGCATGTGGGCGACGGCATCTCCTACGTCAGCTTCGAGGATGCCAATACGGCAGAAAGAATCAAGGCCGGGGATGTGGCCCAAACTTTGGGCTGGTCAATCAGGACTTGGTGGCTCCGAGCCATCCGGTTCTTTAGCGTTTTAGACTTTTAGTGTTTAGTGGGGGTTTCCGGGGCACAGAGAAGAGCACTTCCTGAGTTCTGCATCTGACTTTAGTCACTTTTTGAATCTGGACAAAGTTTGGTTCCTGCTTGGCCAATCCACTCAGGAAGTGAGAAAGCTGGCCACGTTGGGATCACTTTTGAAATGATGTTGCAAGCAAACTCTGCAGGTGAGGGGGTGGCTGCATACCTGGTTCAGGTCAGTGTTTGCATTTCCCCTGGTTGCCAGGTATAAATACGTAGGTGGACACCTATAGACCCCCGTCCACGGCCAAAAGACATGGGCTAGCTGCCCAAACTCGATGTTGGAAACGGTTGGTGTTGCCTTGGCCTATCCTTAGCCAAGATCAATAAAAAAATATTTGACCCGTCTCTTGCAGACCCTTCGCAAGGTTTATGTTTTGCACGAGGGGAAACGCGCTTGGTTCGGTGGTCCCAGGGTCACGTGCCTACCGAGAAAAAAACAGACACACTCACATACCGGTCTGCTTGGATCACCCTGTTCGAACTATGGGGGATGCATTAGTTTTGTTATAGTCAGCCTGAGAATGGAAGACATATCAAAGATCCTACTTATATGTCCATCCATCTTGATTCAATACATCGACCATCATGCAAATGCTGTGTTTTGCTTCTTCTTCTTCTTCTTCTTCTGCTTCTGCTTTTTCTTCTTCTTTTCTGGAGCTGGTGTTTCAGGTACCCCTTAGTTTGGTGTGGATTGGCGGCTCGGCGGCTCGGCTCGGCGGATTTGAACAGCTGGTCCTTGTGGAGAGTAAATGGGAAGCCACATCCAAGCCACCAATTGGAGGGAACCGATGGCACGAGAGAGAGAATTGGAGGGAATCCTAAGATATAAACTAACACAAACAAGTGCAGACATCTAGATGACAGGGTGCGTCAAAAGGAATTTGGACCTCGAAAATGGTGTTGGTGTGTGTGTGTGTGTTTTTTCTTTTTTCTCAAGCGCCATGGATTTTCTCTCCTTTGGCAGGCGCACTTGGAAGCCTCTACCCGGTGGGTGGTCAAGTATGCGGAGTTGGAGGGCGAGGGAGGTATCCCGCCACAGCTGCGGAGTGCCACTAGCCCAGGAACATGGTGGACCAGTACTTGAGTACTTGACTCACGCACTTCCTGAGTTGGACTTTATACCTTTTGGGTAGACCATTCTAGTGGAAAAAACAAGAGTTTGGCTTTTTTTTGAGCCATCCACTCAGGAAGTGAGTTGAGAACCCCCTCCTGTTTTGTTTGGATTGGAGTTGGATTGCTGCTGGTTCTTGAGAAGTGGGAAATCACGTCCAAACCAATCCGAGCCACTTAGCAAGCTGAAATGCGTTTGGGTGAGATGGCACAGTTTCAACCCATTTTGGCTTAGTCCCTGGTACTTGCCAAGAGTATTCTGCCACCTACTTTCACCCTACAGAAGGGCTTTGAATCCGTAAACACTGAGGCTGGTTCAAATTGAATCCTCACCCCTTACGCCAAATGGCTGTGGCTCAAAAACGGTACCCAAAATGGCACCGTGGTATATGGAAGCAAGACCAGAACCTGCGTAACCCCATCTCTTAAATTTTTAGCCACACCCAAATGGTTCTTGTTTCCGTTCTTTCAACGATGCCGTCCACCCGCGAACAGAGGATTTAGGATCTCCCCTTGGCGCCATGTCTCTCCTTGGAAGGCCCTGTGCCTTGAATTGGTCCAGAACCCAACGCCACATGGGATCGGTGTCCTTTGGATTCCTTTTCGTTTTGCTTTGCATTGTGCAAGGTGCACATGGGGGAGAGAGAGAGAGAGAGAGATAGAGAGATAGATTATAGATATGAGGGTTGTGCATGTATGACACGTACACCGGCAGAAAGGAGCCATTGTTCTTGACCTTGCTGAGAGTGAGTTGGCATTCCTCCTATTCGATTTTTTTGATTGACTGAGTTTGTATTGCCCGTTTTCCCATTTGACTTGTCCAAGCTGACCTTCAGCTTTGTTTTGCAGTATCTCAGGCAGGCCCAGGTCAGTCTTGGAAGTTGGATCTGTCCTCTTTGCCGGACCCCGGGTCCGGAAAGACTTCTTTTGAAACCGCGCTTTTCCTGGGGTAAAATGGGGATATACCATTTTGCCTTCCCGCTTGGTTGGCTTTTCAGCTACCACTTTGTTTCCCTAGTGTCAAGCAAGCTTAGACCTTCCTCTCCCTTAAAACCGTTCCTCAAACCAAAGGTGCCGGTCGTTTCCTTTCGCGGAAGCGCTGTGTTTTTGGGGACGTGCCCCTGTCCGAAGTTGTTCACTCCCGTCGGTTTCAACCCCGGACGCCAAGCTGCGCGCCTGGGCGGCCCCTGCCCAAAAGAATTCCACCCGCCGGTGGTTGCGTCCCTTTCCTTTCTGGCGAAAGGACACTAGGAGAAAAAAGGTTCCAGTGAGCGCATCACTTCACTGTTCTTGGCATGTTTTTTAGTTTTTTAGTTTTTTGGTTCTGTTCATTTTTACTGGGGGGTGCAAAAAACAGTCAGTTTTTTGCCAGCCCACACCAAGAGTAGAGATGATCAGACAAAAAAAAGCACTGTATAACTTGTGACCAAGCGAGCCGAACGAACCTGGGGCAAGGTGATAGGCATTACCTGCCTTGTGGTTGGAGCATGTGTTGGGTGCATCTCCGTGTTTCACGGAGGTGGAGTCCACCGATCACGTGGAGGCGGGGAGGAAAAAGCTCGGGTTGGGTCGGGCAAATGGGGTGGGTTACTATGCATGACTGTATATGGGTGCGTTTGTTGCCCCTTTTTTTTTGTGGTTTGAACGAACACCAAAAGCTTTTCTCTTTATTTTTTTGGCAGGGGGGGGTGTGGTGGAGTAAAAAGGGGAAAGCATTTGAAGCATCTGTTTTCGGGGTCCCTGGTTGATTCTGATGGGGGATGTCCCCTTTTAGTGGGAATTTCATCACTTTTGGAGGGGAACACCAACCCCTATCAATAGGATGGGTTTATTAATCCGGGGTCAACATTACCCTTTTGCTGGTGCCTCGTTGCTTTCGTCGGGAAGCACTCTCAGTGAGCAGGCTTGTGCACAACCAGTTGTCGCTGTTTTGCTTGTCAATCCGAGTTGGGGGATTGCACCCACGTATTTTTTGTACAGCAAGGGATGTTTTCGTGACTCTTCAACCCCCATACGTCCCGGATTGCAGGGAGGGAACGAAGGGTTGCTCCGAACCTCCTTGCATTTCCTTTTCCCTTTCCAGGGACCGAGCAACCCTTCCTCGGGAAGACTAAACGACGAGATCTTCGGCTTGCCTCGTTTTTGGGAATGATTCGGCGACCTTTGGGCCCCAGGGAGATTGCTGTTCTATGCCTTTCAGCCCGCTAGGTCCCAGGTGTCCCAATCACTTGGTCATGCCTCATTCCCAATTTTGGGGGACGTGGGATGTTGATTCTGATGGCAAAGCCAAATGAAAGTCGACTGGATGGTGCCAGCTTGAGACATATCCATTTTTGAAGCCATGACCATGTGCCACATTTGACCCATTTCCCCAGCCGCAGTTGGAGATGATGCTTGTTTTGAGCGCACCCTTGGCTTGGGGTGGTTTAAAAGGGAAGCCCCCACGATTTTGAGGTCTAGATTCCCATTTTGAGACAAAATCATCAGCTTTGGTGGCTTGGTTTGGTGGCTGGGAGGTTAGGAGCTGGTTTCCCATTTGTGGAAGATGATGTCGTGTAAAGACGCGTGGGCGTTCCCCCCCCCCCCAAACGCCCCCCTGATTGCCCAACCTTCCCCCAACTCACCCCCACCAACCTTGAGTGTTCAAGCAACTTGGCAAGCAGGCTATAACTCTGCTAGCTGGTCCAAACCAGGTCCAAACACCCTCCGAAACGAACCCCCCCCCCCCCCCTCCCAAACCCCCCCCACCAAAGAAAGCCAAATCCTCCCTCCCCCCCCACCCCCCCCCCTTCCCCCCCCCCACCAACCCCCCCCAAGGTGCCCGGGCTGCACCTGGTGCCGCACTTCCTCAGCGCCTCCGAGGCTTCGGCGCTGCTGGCCCAGGTGGACCTTCGGCCCTGGGAGGCGAAGATCAAGCGCCGGGTCCAGCGGCTTCGCCTCGAATCCGCTTCGCTCGCGCGCCGGGTCGCCGGGAGTCGGAGATCGAGCCGGGAGTCCCCGAGTCTCACTCCATGTGTTTGTTCTTTTCTTTTTTTCTTATAGTTGTTTCATTTTCTTATTTTTGTTTTAATATATATATACATATGTTGTTTGTAGATTCTTTGTTTATTCAAGTTAGTTTAAGCCGAGTTAGTACATGTTGGTGAATCTATCAGTTTCAGTTTAGTACGTTTCCGAGAATCTTACTCCCTGAGTGTCTCCCTTCCTGAGTTAAGCTTGATAAAGACTTTTTGGGCTTGGACCATTTTAGTGGTAAATATAAAGTTGGGACTTTCTTTGGGCCATCCACCGAGCCAGTGAGGTGTTTAATCAACTTAGTTTTAGCCGATTTAGTACATTTCAGTGAATCTATCAGTTTAAGTTTAGTACATGTTTAGTGAACCTATCACTCCTGGATATATATGTATATATTTGTATATATATTTGTTCCAGGGGGCTTCAGCAAACGCAGCTATATTTTAGTGGTATCAGTGGTAAATACCAAGTTTGGTTGCTTGTTTGGCAAATCCACTCAGAAAGTGAGTGCCTGCAACACCCACCGTTGATGTTGTTGTTTTTTGGTTTCCCCTCAAAAACCAAAAGGGGTTTCCACCAAGAAACGGAACCATGAGAAGGGGGGTTCCCTAAAAAAAGGCACCAACCAGCCGACCAGCCAGCCAGCCAACCAACCAACCAACCAACCAACCAACCAACCAACCAACCAACCAACCAACCAACCAAAATCTTCTGGGGGGGGAAGGGGGGGAAGGGGGCGAGGGGGGGCGCCGGCGGGGATAACAACACAAGCAGCCAAGCAACGGATATTTGAGGCGCCAAAATTGGCTTGACCAAACAATACAATTATGTTTCCTTTTGGTATCTGCTTTAAAGCCCAAAAGGGGTTCCCAAACGACACGCCCATGTGCTTTTTAAACGTGCTTTTTGAAGGGAAGCCAAAAGGAAAGCACGCATGCTTACAGTTTGACAAACCCAATTGTTCAGGATCCACCTTCGAACCTGTTGGCCAACTTTGTGGCAACCACTTTTAGTAAAGGTCGCAGAAGATGTTCACCTTTTACAGGTCCTTTGGGCCAGTGAGGCCGTTCTCGTTGTCGACTAAAGCACGCCCTTGTTCATGATGGTGGTATCCTTGGCAGAAGTTGCCAAGGATGGCCTTTCCACAAAAAGAAAGTCAGCCCACAAGGGGCGCAGGTTGTCCTACAAAAGGTGTGTGATGCTTGGAGGGGAACCCTTTCTGGCGTTTTTGGACGGAACACTGAATGCAACGCCACACGTGTCCCATTTGGCAGCCACTCAGGCCTTAAGGGCTTAATGGGTGGCAGCGCCCCTGTTCCACGGGTTTCCCATTAATCAGTTTGCCTCTGATTGGTTTGGAGCCGGGTTTCCCATTCACCCTCTACAAAAGCCAGGCGTTCAGATCCCCAAACCACAAATCCAAACTCAAACCACCATGATTCAACGAACGGAATCAGGTGCCAAACAGTTTTTCTTCCAGCTTGGCATTTGAAGAAGGACTTTTCAGGAGCAACATATCTTGAGGTTCGTCCGCAAACGAACCATTCATTTAAAATTGGGACTTTAAGACATTCGCTCGCTGCATCTCGCTGTGTTTGTTGTTTCGTCCCGTGAGCCAGCAACATGTTGCGAACTTTGTGCAGTGGTCTAAGTCCGGGCAACTTGCGTCTCGGATTAGGGACTCCCGCTTTGTGTTGACAACGGAACGTGCGCCTGTCTCAAAATTGGTGCGGTGTGTCTGAAGCCAAGGTTTGCTTTTTGAATGCCCGGAACGGGCATATGTTTAAGGGAGCCCCTTTGTGTTTATTACGGGCAACTCAGAAAAAGTTGCCTCAGAACCCGGGGGGTATCAAAGCGTCCCAAAAGACGTCTTCCAGCCGCGGAATCCAGGCGTGTTTTCTGCAATGCCGCCATCTTGTTCCCATCGCTTGGCTGCCAATTCTGGACCAGACCTTCAATTTTAGAAAAGCTATCCAGCTCGAGGAACCCCCCCATATCGACGTGCCGTCCAAGCGTGCATGCTTTCCCGAATGTGGACGCAGTTGAAATGAATGGCGGGCAATTCCTTTTCGGGTCTTAGGTTCCTTCGGGATGGTACACCTCAGGCAATTTAGTGCATTAACTATTAACTTTATTCAATCACTCGCATGCATGGTGGTTGAGAACAGGATTCCACTACTTTCAATTGGATTCCATGATTCCAGGCATTTATACTCCCCCAACTCCCCAAACTCAGCTGAGGTATGTGTCGAAATAGACACCCCCCTCCCCCCCCCCCCCCCCCCCCCGATACAGTTTTCCTTTCAGCCAACCCCCAAAAAAAGAAGAAAACAAAAAGTACCCCAAAACAACATGGGTGTTTTTTGGTTGACAGGAAGCCAAAAGGAAAGCCCATTTCGATGGGTCCGGAATTTTAAGCCAAACTGATTAGCACTCCGGACGCGCAGCGCGTCTGTACCGAGGCACTACGGGCGCGCCTTTGACTATGCCAAGCTGATGATCAGCTCGGCGGGCGTGCCGGAGATGCCGGACTTCTGTGGGCCTCTGCTCGCTAGGCCCATGGCACCAGACCACCCGTTTGGCCCTTTTCCCCCACGGTCAACCCCAAGAAGGGCTCCTGCTACCTTCCCACTTGCCCCCAAGCCCACCTTTGGACGTGGTGGATTCCCCTGTTCGGGCCAATTTTTTAGTCATGCTTTGAAAGGAGATCACCTTTGGGAAGCGAAGTGCCTCCGTGTCTTGGGTGGAACTTCCTTTCACCGGGCCCGGAAAGAGGCCTAACATGCGGCGCCTGTAGGTCGTGTGGAATCAAAGGACAACCGGAAACGACCCAACTGCCCGCGGAAAACAACCGTTCCAGGGACCAAGGACCCAGGTACCAGGTTAGAATGTGGGGGCTGCCAGGCTTGCAGCCACTGGGCTGCTACCCGAGATTGACCAGCTCACCGTGAACGAGTATCAGCCTGGGGTTGGCACGGGGCTCAGCGCAGGAATCTGGTGCGAGAGAAATTCACCTTCGGGATGGCACAGCAGAGGGAGAGGGACGAATTTTCAAATGCCATCCCAGATCGAGCACTTCAGGTTTGGGGAAGATGTGGCACACCGCCAGGAAGAAAGCTGCACTTCTGGGGAGTCCGCCTTTTTTTGAGGGTCTTTTTGTTTGTGGTGTTTAAGGGCGCCAAGAGGAACACAAGTTGGAGGCCCACTTTTGGCCACTTTTGGATGCTTATGGGCCCTACAGAACCAAACCACAACGCCACCAAAAAAGCACGAAGCATCACCAAACATCTTCTGCCGCCGCCCCGCTCCTTGAGGTATCGCCTTCCACGTGGATGCCCACTCCGCCTTCGAGGACGGCATCGCGGCGGTGACTCTGGGGTCCGGCATCGCGCCTCGGATGCTCGGAGAGCGGATGGGCTGGTCCCCCACAGAAAGTGGATATTGGATGGAACTAGAGGGAAATATAGCGCGATGCTCCTCGAATTTATTTCTGGGCCTGCGGCCTCTAGCCGGCTACGCCTCTTTGAAGTTATACCATGTCATGTCATGGTTTTTGCATGAGAAACGTAGCGTGTGCTATGATATGGCTGGTTAGGTTACCCAGATAATGCCGGGGATGCCGGCTTTCTGGGCCCCATCCGGGCCCCAACCCAGAAGGCTGACATGGGGTCGCGCGCGCGCGCGCTCGCGCGCCAGAGGACCCAAAAAAAGCAGCCCAAAAAAGAGCAGCCCGCAAGCCAGGCCGGAAACGCAAATGCAACAAAATACTGTAAATAGCAGCGTTTTGTGGCTGGGGTCGCGCACGCGAGCCAGCCACAGCAAAAGCAAAACGGACGGAACAACAGCCCAACGCTCAGCACAGCAGTTTTTAGCGGTATTTACAGCGTTTTGTAGAGCGAGGACCCAGCATCGCCGGCATGCCCGGCAGCGCTTGGCGCCAAAATGCGCAAAAATGAGCCTCGCTTATACCCCTCTGATACCTACTTAAAAACAGTGCTTTTTGGGTGGAGAGGCTTTTTGGAAGGAAGTCTTGATGATGCAGACCAAGCCCCGCTGAAGCATCACCCAGGCCCAACCCCAGACCCTGACGATGTCAGCCACATGGCTTAAACCCTGCATATACGCGATGTTTCGCGAGGGTTTCCCACAGTCAAGCAAAACCGCAAGCCCGAGCTGGTGATGCAGAGGTGCCGGATTTAGGCCGCGCATCACGACCAAGTGGCGAGGGTCGGCGGCACCAGGGTGCAGCCCCTACAGCTAAAGCTAGCAGGCTAATTGCCTAGCGGCGACATGCTACCCCAAGGAGGCGTAGCCGGATTAACCAGGCTCCCGCCTGCTGCCGCCGACCCTCGGGACCACTTATAAGATCCTCTACGACCACAAACAAGGATTAACGGAAACGTGAGAAATATGGCAGCTAGTCCGTTAATTACCGCTCGGGCCGGCTCGCGCCCAAGTCACTTCGAGCTGGCCCGGGAGCAGTCGCCTCTCCCGGGGTCGCCCTGAAACTGGCCCTCCCGAAGCCGCCCCGGGGACAGTTGCCCTGGACCAATCGCCGGCAGGGACCGGGACTTGGGACCCTGTCCAGGCCGGTCCGCAGTCTGGCGCGGTTTGGACTCTCTTGCAGAATAGATCCAGGGATCCTCTACCACCACAAGGATTAACGGAAAAGTCAGACAGATGGCAGCTCGTCCGTGAATGACCGCACGGGCCGGTTTGCGCCCAAGTTACGTTGAGCTGGTCCTAGAAACAAAGCCGTCGGTGCCCCTCCACCGGTTGCAGGGCTGTCCGGTCGTCCGGAAACAGCGACATTGGAGGAAACAGGTGTCTGGAGCGGTTTGAGGCGGCACCAGGTTTCTGCAGCGGCTTGAAGTGGGATCCGACACCAGAAGCGGTCCTGGCCGGACCAGTCCCAGGACCAGTGCTGGGAACGGTTTCAGGACTGGTTTTGGCTGACTGCAAGTAATCTGAAGCAGCAGAACCAGAGGCTCAGGACTGGTCCCAGGTCCTGGGAATCCACTTTTTGTGCCCCAGGACCATGATGGATTCCAATCACTTCCAGTTGCATCCCACGCCGGTCCCCTCTGCAGGAGGCTGGGACGGGAGAGGGTCGGCGGGGCGTCCCCACCGAATTCTTGGCACAAACGGGGGGTTGGGTGGGGAGGAGGGCGGGAAGGAGGGGGGAAAGGGGGGGGGTTTGTCCCAGGTACCGTGTTTTTAGGGCTAACTCAACTTTCTAGGCTTCAGCCGCATCCATTAAAAGAATGCTTGGCGAAATTAAGATGAACCTCCTCAGCTTCACAGTTGTTGCCATGCTTCTAGTGTGTTGTTGTTTTGTTTGTTGGCATTGTTCATTTTTAGGTCAAGGGTTGGCAAGTTAGGTACACACTGTTGGTTCCATCAACTCCATTGGTGGTCTGAATCCCATTGGCTACTGGCAGTGCAGTGGAGAACCTCAGTTTGCTAAAGCCCTCTGGAAAAAGAAGCAACACGTTTCCAATAGTTATAGGTTCCCTTTGAAACCAACAGGGGAACATAAAGCATAATCTTAACTTGGTGGCTCCCAGCCATCCGGTTCCTTAGCCTTTTGGCTTTTTAGTGTTTAGTTGGAGTTTCCGTTTCAACTACTAAAAGTTAGTCACTCTTAGCGGGGGATCCGAAAACGGACAGTCCAGTCAAGCGAATGGAAGAAAATGCCCCTGTAAGCTGCGAGGCTGCAGATTCATGCATTTTTTGACAAAGCCTTCAGAAACATAATCTTGACCTAGCGGAAAAGAAGGAGTCTGCCACAAAAAATGAAGTTCCCCTAGATGGAATGCCAGTGAACCATAAAGATGCAAGCCTTCAGAAAGATAGCAGACTGGCCGTGATGGCGCAAGAAGATGGCTGCAGGTCATGGAGTTCCGAAAGCCCTTGGCGGGCAAGCTGTCCATGGGCAAGCACCATCGACTGGCACCGCCTCCGGACGCGCCGGAGCACGAGGCGACCAAGAACGTGTGGCTGGCGCCGAACTCGCTGCGCCGCGCCGGCATTAGAGGAGATACACTCCCTCAGACTATCATGGAAGCTCCCAGAAGGCCTCTGTAAATGGAACTAAGTCTTTTAAAGGGGTCCTGGGAGCTTCCATGTTAGTTTGGGGGGAGGGCAATGTCCTTCACTCGTCACTCATTCCATTCCTGTTGCTCACTTCAGAGTCACGCTCCAATAACAAAAGCCTCTCAATTACTTCTGCCTCTATTCACTGCTTCCTTGTCTCTTTTCTTGCCAGACTTGCGTTACCCTCATTGACATGCTAGGCCCCCCAATATTGCCTTGTTACCTTTTTTTGGGGAGGATGGGGAGGGTTCCCCTACGAAAATAAACTACAGAAAAAGTTGGTACCCTTATTCTAACCTCTCGACTGGAGGACCTAGCATGGGTCCCTAAGGAAAAGGCCTTCCAGGACGCCCCCCCTGTCAGGTTCCAGGTTCATGGGAGGTGAATTAACCTGTTGCCTTTGTTTTGCGTCACTCTTCAATTTAAGCAGCTAACTAGTTAACATGTTGCAGGGGTTTGAGTTTTGCCTAGGGGCCGGCGGTTTCTGTTGGTTTGTTTCTTTGCCGTTGTTTGAATGTTGATTGAGCTTCCAATGATCCATTGGTTTCGTGGGGGCACGTTCCTGGCGAAGGAACAAGTTACACACGTTGTTTTGCTCACTTGCTCAAAGCCGACCTTTTGACCTTTTGTTTTTCCTCTTTGGTTCATGTTTAGTAAAGGTCCCAAAAGGTGATCACCGTTTATTTCCAGGTTCCTCAGGGGCAAGTAAGCTTGCCCTTCTTCATAGCACAACGCAAGAGGAAGCTGAGTGAGTCCACCCTGGCAGGTGTCAAAATGGTGGGTTTGGTTCCACAGCATGAGTGTTTCTGCTGGTTTCCCGATGAAAAAGACCACCCAAAAAAGGCGTGCCTCAAAAACAAACACACACATAAACACATGCACATACATATCTGGGTGCCCATTTTAATTGTGCGTTGCATGGCGAGGTGTATGTGCAAGGGTCCACGCAGTTCCATTTTGTTTGTTTGTTTGCCCGCCTCGTGGGAAGAACCTATGAATACAAATGTATACACTATATCTATGCCTGTACACACTGCATATACATGTATATATGCATCATACATGTGAGTGCACCCTTGCAATTCGGAGTGGTTGCTTTCTTTTGGAGGTAGGGAGCCCCAACTTTCGTACTGGACAGCCTGGGTAGCGACCCTCTTGAAGTGCACAACTGTACTTCATCCAAAAGGGAGTCCATAGGCAAACTGGATCCTTACGAATCAGGGCAACGGCCGCATCACGATTTTTGGGGCAGCTTATCATGGCAATTGATCCTCCAACTCATTGAGGGCCAGACTTTAAATGTCCTCGTGTCTTTCTCCCTGGCATGGTTCGCGAGTAGCTTTTAAGGAACAGTCTACACCATGGGATTAACCAATGAACATGAGCCAAAATCAGCGGGTTCTATAGAAAGCCCGAAAGGCCCTAAGAAGTTTCAGCCCTACAATACTCGATGGTTAAATATGGTTGTGGGTCTTCTTGACTGTTTGCCGACTTGCCTATCGTCAGGTAACCTTAGTTGGCGGCTTGGATTGGTTTGGAGGGCTGAGGTAAATGGGAAACCACCCAACCTCACCAAGCCAAGCCAAGCCGAGCCCATGTGGAGGCGTCTTTTCACCCCCCACCCAAACGGTAAATAGAGAAGTGTTTGTTCCTGTTGGTTTTCCGTCCAAACCAACAAGCAAAGAGGTACCAAGCCTCAACAAAAAGACAATCCCAGCTGTTTTTTTGTTTTTGTTACCGCAGGCTGGTGATGACGGGGGAAGCACGCTACGCGTGGCAGCACGGCATCGCTTGGCGCAAGACAGACCTTCTGAGCCTTGCGCACATGTTTTTCGGCGGATGTTGTTTCCTTTGCTTGTTTGTTGTTTGTTTTTCTTCTTTTTTTTCGAGTAGTGCCCTTTTAGAGAGGTGAGAATAAGGGTACCCTTTTTCTGTAGTCTATTTAGTAGGAGTAACCCTCCCAACCAAAAAAGGGGTTAGTAGGGGCAACCCTCCCAAGGGGTGAGAAAGGGCACCTAGCTGGGGGACCTAGACAAACAATAAATAAGAAAAGGAAGCCGGGGGACTACAACTGGGGGACAAACAACAACAAACAACCAAAAAGGTACTGGAGGACCTAGTTGTTTTTCTTCTTTTTTTCTCGGAGCCTGCCCATGATGAAAGTCCCTTACTTTGGGGGATTTATTACTTCCTTCCACTTTCTGAATGAGTATATATATACATATAGACTGTATGTGTGTATATACATATATAGATATATGTATATTGTTTTTGTTGCTCCCTGGTTGTAATATGAATCTATCACTAGTGGAAATAGTTTAGTTGGTTTGTTTATGATGGCTTAAGCGAATGGAAGTTTCCGGGTTGCAATACTAGTGAAGTAGATGGTTTTCCTTGAGGGCTTGTATTGTTTGATGGTCAACGCTTCTCCAGGCCTCTTTTTGGCATCCAACTAAGTCCCGTGTACAATTAAACGGTGTATATGTATCTGTATCTACACACAATTGAAATGCGCATACATTCCGCTTTCTCTTGGTGGTAGAGGTTGGAGTGGACACTTGCTTTAAAGCAGGGGTTTTGCTATGAGTGCGGAAACCCAAAATCTTAAACCCTAAACCCGTCCCTCGATTTTGCCTGAAACGGTTGCAAGGTAAATCTCGTAAATAGTTGGTTGACGGCAAGCTCAGTTCCAACCCCCAGCGAAGCAAGAGATCCAGAAGTTGTGGACCTTTTGGTGCCAGGCCCTGCGGACAAGAACCCCGCCCCACCCAAAAAACCAACAAAGAAAGAAGCTACAAACCCCCCCCCCCCCCGCCCCGGCAAAAAAAAAGACCAAACAAACCCCCACAACAAAAGAACAAACGAGCCAATTAAAACAAAAAGAACCCAAAAGACAAAAAAATGAGACAACCCCCCCCCCCCCCAAAAAAAAAAAGAAAGAAAGAAGAAGAAGCAACAACTCACAGCAAAAGAGCAAACCAAAACGCACAAAAGGTCCCCCCCCCCCAACAAAAAATCAACTTACAAGAAAAGAACAAACGAAACACATATATATATATATAGATTTAAACTTCCAAAAACAACTCGGTGACTCATATGTAGTACCCATGTCTTTTGCGAGTAAGGAGCGACGGAGCCAGCGCTGTCCACCGTGGCCGTCGGGTGTCCCTCACCTTCCGCCGGGCACGGTCGAGATCCGAATCGGCCTGCGAATGCGCGTGGCCGGCCATGTGCCTTTGATGTTGTTCACCCCCGTTGCCTCGTTTTTTTTTGCTTTGTTTTTGTTTTTGTTTTGTTTTGTTTTTTGGGGGGGGAGTCCTTTTTTTTGTTTTTTTTGGTGGGGGGTTCCTGTTGGATATTTTTGTTTTTCTGGGGGGCTGGGGAGGGGAGGGGTCCTTTCTCTGGAGGGCTCTCCTTTCAAATCAGCTATACAAAGGGTGGTTTTCTCCCCACACTGGGTGCCAGATAGCCTTGTGTTTTTTTGTTAATGCCCAAACGGAAACCTTGTTTTATGGACCACTATGGACCTCCTATTTAACACCCACTGTGTGAAGGCACTGTTGCTTTCCTTTTGAGCTAAAAGAGACGAGTCACACGGAGGTGAGCGGAAACATCCAAAGATTCCTTCAGCTCACTTGATCTTTTGAGGGGAAACTGGGCAGAATGAGGAGGATTGCTGCTTAAGAGTATGTTTTACTTTCCCCTGTTGGCTTTAAAGGGAATCTATCACTACTAGGTGGTGTGTTGTTGTTTGTTGTTCCCAGTGCACTTAAGCATCATGGAGGTATGCCTTTGTCGCACCGTACCCAAAGCGCCGGAGCTCGGAGATCGGTGCTGCGCAGGTGCGATTCGCAGAATCCTGAGGCTCATGGCCTCCCATCCCGGCTCGCGGAGTAGAAACAAAGCCGACAGCCGCGCGTGCTCAAATGTTGGAATGCCTGAAATATTTTGCCCCAAGGGTTCCGTAAAATGCCACAATATTCCTGAGGGGAAGGCCCCCCCCCCCTGGGACCACACTGTCTGTAGGATTCCATCATCAAACGTGAAGCGGTCGACTTGCTCCCTACAGATTAACGGAAGGAACCCCCAAAAACCACTCATTCTCTCAATTCCAGTGTTCCGTTTCGGACTTTAATCACTTTCTGGGCTTGGACAGTTTTAGTGGCAAACAACGAGTTGGGTTCTTCTTTGTGCTAATCCACTCAGGATTAACCCACTCCCATTTAGGTGGCACAGGATTTTTGCGTCAACATTGAGGGACATCCAGACTGAACTTGCTTCCATCTTGAGAGGAGCCTCCCTTTGGGAATCAGACAGTTCCTTGTTAAGTACATGATGACTTATTGATTTGCCTATACTTGGCTGCCAATTGGTTGAATCTGAAGCCTTTCACCTTTTAATTGAATGAGAAGATCATATGAAAGCAACATGGCAAACAAGGAAAGGGGCGTGATGGATTTGTCTACAACTCTCCCCCCCTTGCCATTCCCATTGCGAACACCTTTTGTGTTATGAGCCGCACAGAGCTATCTCACAATCCAGGGGTGGGATTCACTGGCTAAGGCCTGAGGTAGGTACCGAGACCCCGGATCATTTCAAAACCAACTGGCCAAGCTCCCAAAAATCGCTCCGAAGCGTGACGGCCATCCAACAAGTGGATAAGCTGGCCAGTTCAGTTTCTTGATCAATGCGAACATGCTTGCGCTCTGGACGTTGCTCAAGTGATAGAACGTGATACCATTTGTTCAAGAATGAAGTGGACAAGGAATATTTTGTTGACGGGTTTGCCTATAAACAATTTCCAATTTGGGGCATACCCCTTCGATAAGGGGTGGGGGGGAGGGTTGCTCCAGAGTCGCCCCTTTACGTCCCAGCCCTCCCCTGCCCTTGCTCAATGGACGTGTCAAAACGGGATCCCTGTTTGGTCTGTTTCAAAATGGTAAAAATGACAGGGAAGCCCACCAGTTTGGTGTTTCCATGTTTTTTTTGGGACTAAAGGAAAAATAACAGGGAAGCCCACCATTTTGGTGGAGACATGCGAAAATACGGCCTTAACTTTGGTGCATTTTGCTTGGATGTTAGGACTTTAACTTGTTTTGCCAACTCATGGGTTTTCCATTAAACCACTACAAGTTAAACTTTTAGCAGGGGAGCAGAAAGCAACTGAGTTAAGGGCTTTGACAACGACCTGCCGGGCCGGGCGTCCTCACAGCAAATTCGCGCAGGATGGTGCCTTGCAGCACCTGGCCACTGAGTTGAAGGCGATGGGTGGCCATTTGGATCACTTGAAGGCTTGGTTTCTAGCTTCCCCAGCTAGCCTCCATGGTGCCTTTCAAGCCAACGGACACACATTGTCTCAAACAGAGGTCGCGAGAATTCCTGGTTTAACTAGGTCCCCCAGCTAGGTGCCCTGTCATTTTCTTCTGTTTTTTGGTTGGGAGGAACCCCCCCTACTAAATAGACTATAGAAAAAATGGGTACCCTTATTCTAAGCTCTCTACTGGAGGACCTTGGTTTTGCATGTTCTGCACATCTCCGTCTTTGTTCCAGCCGTTTTTTCCAGCCAACTGATTCCATATGAACCCTCGGGAGCCGCACGGCTTTCACGATGGTTTCCCATGTCCGCGGCTTCCCGCGAGTTGTAAGCCTTCCCCCCAAGACCGCAATGTTTCAAGCGCCCCTAAGTTGGAGTTTGCGTAGAGCTATTTTTGCGGTCATGGCGCAGAATCAAGCATGTTGTTTTGTGGTGGCGGGGAAAGCTGAGGTGGTACTGCGAAGGTTCAGCATCCCGTGAAGGAAGTATTCGATTTGTGCAATGTGAATGTGAACCGCATGGCGGGAAGGGACTGTTCTCAATGTCCACCAAGGGCAAGCCACATTCAGACTCTTGACATGCACCACGTGTTCCTGTAGAAGCCAAGCAGAAAGCAACGGATCCTATTCTTGGTTAAGTTTCCCTAAAGGACACCACTCTGAAATTTCAAACACGCCCCGTTTAGAGCACCTTTAGCCTTGCCCCTTGGAAAGACACTTGATTTATAGTTGAAGATGCTTACAGCATGTTCCACGCCTCTCATCCAACAACACGTCGGGACTTCTGCCTGGAGTGCCGAAACGAGGGAACTGAGACAACCTTGCAGTTTCCTGGGAGGTATCCTTTTTGCATCTTTTTGCGGAAGCACTCCCAAACAATCGACCAGAATGATGATAAATCTGAGGCCAGCACTAGAACCACCCTATGGATCTCTTTGGAGTTCTTCTTGGCAAGGCAAGGGGCATTTCGGGATTCCTGGGCCAGCCTTTGTGCCCTGATGAAAAAGTCCAAGCAAATATCCACGGTCCCGTACTGGCCCCTTGAAGGTGAAGAAACAAGGCGGCCTTTTCACATGGCGAGTGAGCTGAATGCATCCGTCTTCAGCTTCCAGCGGTTTCTACTCACCCAAGCTTCACCGCCAGGGTTTCCGCTCTGAGGCCTGGAGCGGATTGAAACCCAGGATCACTCAACTGCTTGGTGGATATGGTCCGGGGTCAACCATAGGGGTCCCTTCTAGTTGGTAGCCATTTGGTGAGTTCCCCCTCTTGAAATGGTCACCCCCAGAACGAATTGCGACTCCCTGCTCAAAGCCTCTGGGGAGTGGGCGAAAGCCAGGCAGTGCTGGCCAAGCAGGACGAGATTCTCACAAAAATGGGGACGCGGCCGGGCGAGCAAGGAGGGCCGTTTTTTTTTGTTCGCGTGAGGGGCGGCTTTGATACTGTTATAAAACCATGGGGCCAATCAACAGGGATATGGGGGGCGTATTTTTTGTTCAGCACAGGCGTGCGTTCTGCTTCAGTGGAAACCATGACATCTTTGGGGTCTCCACTTTGGAGACAAGTCAATGTAGCGGACACTAACCTTGTCAGGTCCCTTCCCTAGGTTTCCCCCAGCGATTGGTGCAACCTGTCTCACCCTTGTTTAGGGTTCCCCGACAAAAGTCGACAAAAGAGAAACACAAATGGTACCAACTTATTCTAACCTCCATTTCCGTCCCTCGCGCGGAGCTTGCGTCGGATCTGCAAACTCTGCGGGAAAAACAACCATCGACCTGAAGTCCCGGGAGCCCCATTTAGCCTTTGCGAGTCGGCACGGCTCACCAGGGTTTTCACCAGCAGGGAAGCCCTTGGCCCTCCAAAACGCAAAAGGCCCCTGAAATGGTCCTGGCGCGATTTTCCAGCCTTTGACCAGGCAGAGAGCGAGCTAGGCTCCAGTTTTCCTCTCAGCGTTTCTTTGGGGCGGTAGACATGTTTTGGCTGTCGTTTCGAGGGTACCCTTTTTTGATTTCCGGAAAATTAAAGAGAACACCATCACTTTTGTTTCGTTTTTTTTGGGCGGGGGGCTCCTTAACCAGAAGCACACACCTGTTTGTATCTCAGTTGCTCACAAAAATTCGTTTGCTGAAAAGAGTTGCATCCCATTCAGCATTGAGAAGCATCCAAGACTCCACAGGGCTCCTAAAAAATGATCGATACATTTTGCAACCATTTGAAACATGTGGCTTTTTCAACACCAAAATAAAGTTGGACACCTCCATTTACAAGTTGCAATGTTCAGGTGTACAATGTAAGGATCCCCGTTTAAGCGGGCTGATCAAACGGACTTTGCGCTTTTTGGCCGGTTTCCTGTTGGGGCTTTGCTCTTTGGTTCTATCCTTCTGGGGGAGCGTGGCTGTTTGAGTTTGAAATATTTTTGCCTTTTGGACAAGTATGCAAGTTTGCAAAGGGTGAGTTCGTCCAATGGAGTAGGAAAAAGTCAATAGACCGCGCTGAGGCAAAGCTCGGCATGTTCAAAGATCCCCCCCAGAGGAGTAGGCACAGGGGGCCGAACCCTCAGGGGGCCCTGACCATACGTCTCCCTTCTTGATTGCTATTGGGTCGGATCTTTGGACTTTATTTTTTGGGAAATCAAGTTAGTTTTCCACTAAACCCCCAGAAAGTTAAACTTTTTGCAGGGGAGTCAACAGCAACCAAGCCTTCTGGAAAGAAACGTATTCAACCCTTTTGCCAGACGCCAGCAGATTTGTGGATGGTTGGTTTCACCTTCCCACTTGCTCATGGCACGTGAGTCTCAGGCCATTCTAGAGGCGGGGGGGCAAGCGACAGATGAGAGCAGCGGTCTCTCTCGATACTGGTCTTACGGGGGTCATGGCTTCCCCCGCAGCAGCATGGTGCCACTTCAAATCACCTGGCTTTTAGGGAGTTCAACAAGAGTGTTTTAGTTTGCCATGCACTCTTTCACCTTAGGTGGTTAGGCCCCTTTTGCCCTAGGTATTTTCTATTGCATACACATCAGCAGGTGCTTTCTCGGGCTGTCACTCGGAGCCCTGCGTAGCTCTCGGTAATGTGGGATGCAGTTTTCAACTTGGCATTGCGAATAAATGGGACTGGGCAGATTCTCGCGACCTGGGGTGAACAGCAAAAAGAAGTTCACCCTGATGAATCAAGGTCCCTTACGTAAGCATTAATCATTTAAGCCAGTTGTCCAGATGAATCAGCGGGCGATGAGCTTCTTGCTTTCGAGTGCCCCAAATTCATGATCAATCAGGGGCTTTCTTTAGGAACCCAGTGACTCAGTGGCTGGCAGAGGCAATTTGCTAATAGGAGCCCAAGCCACCGCTCCTCGTCCCGTTTCTTGTCATAGGTGTCCTGTTTGGTTGTTTTGGTGGAAAACATAGATGGGTTTCCCTGGTTTACCTGGTGGTTTAATCATCTACCAGGGCCATCTACTTGCCCTAAAGGACATCTATGTTTCTTGCCTTTTGTGCAGAACAAAGGGCATTTCGGCGGGGCAAGCATCAGCTGCCTGCAAGCAAGCATGCGCTCAGTTTTGCCATGGCAGGTAGCTGTTCTCTGAGTGGCCCTAGCTCCCCGACGCGTTGGACGATTTGGATGGAGTGTCCGAATTTCCAGGTTCGACTTGGGGCAAAGGCGTTTGAGAATTCATTGGCAATGCCAGGGCATGTTCAGGACAAGAATCGGTCTAAACCATTAGGGTAGTATGTTTTTCCCCTGTAGTATGTGCAAGATGGCTTTCCATGGTTGCCCGTGTCGGGGCTGGATCTGGCCAGGCAAAGCACCGCATGGTAATCTGCAGGGTTTCTTTCCACCCTGTGGAGGTGCCTTCTTTTCGGGGACCCCCAAAATGGTGGTTTCCCTGTTGGTTTCCCTTTAAAACCATGAAAAGCGGGGTACCCTCTGTTTGTCCTCTTAGGCCTTTGCCTTTGCATTGTGTATTTCCGGATTTGTTGGGTTACTCAGGTGTTAGTCTTTGGTTCCATGCACCAAGGGGGCCATTTTGTACATTTATTTGAGCCACAGCCACTTGCTCTTTGAAAAACCATTGCCAAGGAATGCCCCGGCGAGGCAGGTTATTGAGTGTTCGCAAGGCCTAGGGCGGGCAAACATTCACCTTCGCCACAAGCAGCCTTCCCAACAGATCCGAAAAACATGAGATACAGTATTAGCCCATTTTGGTGCTTGTGATATCTTGTGATGAACCAGCGACATCCAAATGCTCCAGCCGACGTTGCATCGGATGCAAACATTTTGACGTCGAATCAATTTTCCCTCAACGGTTGCACCAGCTGCCTGCAAAGCTGCAGTCTTCGACCGTTGGGAACATGTCTAACTGGGTATGGGTCAAGCATAAACCACCAGGGACCATAGGTTTTTAGGGTACCTGTTTTGACCCACAGCCAAATAAGAGCGGGGAAAAACGTGAAATAGTTCACGTGTGCACTGCTTCAGGCCAAACTCCAGTCCTGTTTTGTTTGACTATGGCTGGTAAACATGTAATGTGCATGGAACAGTCTGTTGAATATCGTTCGAGGTTTTTTTTTGTGGTGACCTTTTATTAGTAGCTTTAATCTGTTTCCTTGATCCAAATCTCCGCATGGAAAGGTTTCCAAAGGCCTTCCCCGACCTTCAGTGGTCCTTTTATGCTTGATTTTGGACGGCGTCCCTTTGAAATCAACCAGAAAACAAGCTAACTAGCAAAAACCCACAAAGTACTCTATAATTCCCGGAACACTGGACAAGGAAAAACACAACTACCGAACAGATGTGACCTCGTTTTGCACTGCCACATGGACCTGGCAAAGCACCTGTGAAGGCTCAGCCGTTTAAAGCACTCCTCTTAACAAAGCATTTGCTGAGCGGCAAGCAGTTGGTTGAGCAACGCCTTGAGGGAAACCAACACGGTTTCAACATGCAGCCGGCGGCTTGTCGGATAGGTACATTGGCGATTACTCAGCTGGGTTTGCTCAAGGCAGCACGGGCGCAGTCAAACGCCTTTACTGGGCCCGCTTGGCCGTCTCAAAGAATCAGAGAGCCCAGCTATTTGAGCTGTTTCTTAGCGAACTCAACGGGTTGCTTGCGGCCCATGAGGAAGGTTCCATAGGAAATCCGGTGTGTGCCTTTTTGCCCTTGCTTCCTTGCATCCTTGGGCACGTAAGCGCTTTTGGATGCGTTTTTTGGAACGGCTTATTCCCTCCAGCAACTACATTCCTATTTGTTCCCCTGGGTGCCTACTGCCAATGGCCAAGGGGAGCCCTGGTCCCACCACTAAACCGGTAGACTGGGTCCGACTGGCAGAAATCCCACTGGCGCAAAGTCGCACGAAGGCGTTGGCTCACAATGGACGCTTAGAGCACATCGAAGGCTTAAGGCTTGTGCCTTCTCAGGTGAACTGACGAAACCGAATACCAGAGCTTCAAACGTTTGAATGTACACCGGGCACAACTTTGGTGCATTTTGCTTGTATGTTAGGACTTTAACTTTTTGCCAACTCATGGGTTTTCCATGAAACCACTAAAAGTTAAACTTTTAGCAGGGGAGCAGAAAGCAACCGAGACAAGTTGAACCTTGTGAGCTTTGAACCACTGGGTGAAGCCAAAGGTGTGCCTTTGATTTGTGAGCCAAAGCCGCATTGCTGTTAGTGGCCCTTCGCTGAATAGATGAGGGTTCGGCAAACTGTAGCACTCTCGTTCTTTTCATGGCAGGGGAAATCAAAGGGAGGTTTTGTCGAAATGGTGTGAGCATGCGTTCAGGGGTTGGCCCAACCCTTTCGTAGATGCTAATCCTTCGTGATTTGGAGCATGACTTGACTTCCACCGCAGTGCCAAGCAAGCGCGGAAAGAACAGCGGGGCCAAGCGGGATGCTGGAAAGTGGGTTGTCGGTGTGCTCCTAGGGGTTTCAACATTTAGGGCGGTTTCCTCTACCCCAACCCACCCCCCCACCAAGATATATCTGGGAGTTGTAGACTTTGTACTTAGTTCTTCTTGGGGTAGTTTGGAGGTGCGGGAAACGACCTCAAAGCGCATCAAAGCGCGCAGTTGAACCCCCCGACTAAACTGGGGACCAGGTCCCAAATATGTTAAGCGCAGGCAATCGTCTTCTAAGGCAGAAAGGGCACCGCCTCGAAGCCTCTTCCTTTTGACCACGTCTCTTTGAACAGTTTTGACCACACTACTTGGGTAAACATGAGCCATGGACAAAATACGCGTAGAGCCGTAGAGCACTTGTGTAAAGGGGGGCGGGTACGATTTTGCTTTAAGCCTCCCAACATCACGGAAAGCAAAAAGGTCTCCCCCGAATCTGGCACACCTTGGGTTTGTTCGAGCCACAAAAGTAACAAGAGGCTTCCGATTTTCGGTGCCACTGCTAGGTTGTTGGGTGAAGTTTCAGGCAAGAACAAACTTCCGGACAGGTACTGCGGCCCCCTTAAGCCTTCGCACCAGTGGTGCAGGGTACTTAGCCGTTTCTGAAACAGAAAGCCAGACTTCTGAGGCTAGGTGCCGTGAGGGTTTCGGTACCCCAAAATCGTGTCCCGGTTGGACACTGGCTGGATGCTCCAAGCGACAAGTAAATACAAGTTGGTTGGCTTCGGGAAAATGCTATTCTCTGAAAGTGCGAGCTTCCTCTTCACGACGAACCAAACTAGTGCCACGAGAGGCTTCCGCAAGTTTGGATTTGAACTTAAGTGAGCCACAATTAAAACCCGGGTAGATGAAGGTTAGGGACAATCGCCTTGCCATTTGCTGCGGATATCCGCCTTCTTAAGTCTTTACATGGCTCTGGGTAGTCCATTTAATACCGGGTTTTGATTATGACTCAAGTAGGGCGCCTGACATGTGGCTTTGGCTTAAAGCATCGAGGACCCAAAGGCTGGCAGGTTTGGGTGTTATTGAGCCACATGATGCTTTCACAGCTTATATACCAAGGCAGTTTTCATACGAACTTCCGAGACGCATACCTGAACGCGATGCTGTTTGGGCCACAGTTACGCAAGATTCCGTTGCCCAGAAAATAAGCCACCTTTTTTTTTTTTGGGGGGGGGGGGGGCTGAAAAGGGTCACATGATTATCTGTCCTTTATGCACCCAATATGTTTTGCGGCTTTTTTTTTTAAGAAATATTGAAGGGGCAGCCGGCCAGAAGTACTAACTTGGTCCAGCTCCAGTTGGGAACAAATTACGTTTCAATGTTGTTTCTTAGTTGGCTTCACAGGTGAATTCACTTGCAAAGACCCAAACATGAAGATCACTGCTCGCTTCTTAATCGCATGATTTCGCAAAAGTATTTGCAGTCCACGAGGAGCATGGGCAAGATATTCATGTTTTAGTTGTCCATCATTTAGCGTCCTCCCACCCGCAAGCACACCTCGTTGTCCTTCTTCGGACAGGGTGTTGGGGGAGTCCCCAATCGAGTGACATTCCGAAGCAATTTTCAAATCGCGCCGAGGAATTGCATCCAGATGGCAGCTGCTGGCGTAGGACGGATTCTACCTAAGGGGTGGTGGATTTTCCGTTCTCGCTCTCGTTTTTTCGTTTGAACCACGCATGTCCTGCGTGTCTTAGCCATTCTCTGCAAAGGAGGGTCCCTGGAAAAACTGAGGAAGGACAGCTGGGTACCTGTCCATGGGTCCTGCCCCCAACCACCCCCAACTCCCACCCTCAAGAAAAACGTGGTGCAACCACAACATAGCCAGTGTGTACATAGTGTGATGTGCGGGTTTCGTTCTCGCATGTTCTCGCTAAAGAGTTTTTGGGGCAGGGGACCTGGTAGATTCCAACATTCCGGATGGACGGCCTCTCAGTCCCAGTTGATCCCGTAAGCAGGAGTACTTGCGAGCACACGTTCCAAGGTGAAGTCATTTGTTCTTCTTCCAGCTATCAGCAACCAGGGGCTGATTGATGATAGCATATGGGTCAGCTGAACAGTCAGAGAGTGATTTTGGGGTGGGTGTTTTCAAGTTTACTTCGAGTGGGATTTCCTTGTCACCACCGTTTCGGGTCATTTTGACAATTGACTTGAAAGGATACCCCATTGAACAAGGAGTCTAAGCATAAGCTGACATCAGACATCGGTGTGGCTCACTCGGACGGCCGCACACGGTTTCCGATCTTGGGCCCCCCACCACCAGCGGCTTGTGTTCGACGGCTTCTTCGGGTTATCATAGTCAAGTGGGCCTTTTATCTTGAGACTACCACTGAAATAGCAATTTTGAGCCGGTGACAGTGGCACCATGTTGCACCCTTTTCCCCGGCGGGTTCCCCGCTCACAGCAATAAACACCGCTCTGTCGCCATCAACTCTTCTCCCAAAACGTGTTGCCATCAACTCATCAGAGGGCACTTTGTCGTGTTACTCGCCTTTTCAGGCTCCCTTGTTCAAAGCGCGTTGTTTAAATGGGCTTTTTCATGGTTGTTAGGAAACAACTTACATGTTTGCTTCTTGTGGTCAGTGCTTGGAGTCCAAATCCACTTGTCTGCCAACCGGTTTTTTTGGTTGCTTCCCTTCCGTCAACCAAGTTTTTCTCTCTCCAAGCCAATCCAAGGCTTTGAGAGCTGGATCTAACTCGGGTTCAACAGGTTCGACACAGGTTCAGTCAGGAACAGTGTCAATGTCCGTGACATGGCTAAAACCAATCGGAAACCTCATTCTTTTTATGAAGCTACGTTCCAGTCGCCGTTTTTTTTTCAAGAGACATCCCCTGTTGGTTTCAAACGGAACCTATCACTACTGGAAATGTGTCCCTTTCCAGGGGACTTAAGCAAATGGAGGAGGGTTTGCCCCTGGCGGTGTACCCAGTTGGTAAGGTATGGATGTATGCAGGGATGTATGCAGGGATGTATGCAGGGATGTATGCCAACCGTCTACGGGTACAATCGTGAACGCGGAAGGTGGAATTCAGAAATCCGGGTAACAGAGTCAATGCCACCCTTTTCAGCTTCGACAAGGGGACCACATGGGTCACAATCGAAACAGGGGTAAATGAAGGTTAGTAGGGGGCAATCCCAGCCATAAATGGTTGTGGCCGTTTCAATTTCTTACATGGTTCTGGGTTCACCATTTTCTGAGTTGCCCAAAGCGAATCGACCTTTTTGACCTTTTGGTTTCCCGTCCATTTTTATGGCCCCAAAAGGTGATCACCTTTTGTTTCCAGGGCGCTTTTGGGGCAACTGAGTTTTTGTACCAGGTTTTGATTGTGACTCACATCCCCATTCCAAGTGGAGGCGTGGGTCGCCACCTTCGTCCGTCCGGTCGCAGAGTCGCAGGGCTGGTGCTTGCCGCAGATCTGCACCGCGGCCGGCTGCGCAGCGTGCAGCGGACTCGATTTCGGACTCGTCCGTACAGAAAAACGGGTACCCTTATTCTAAGCTGTCTACTGCAGCAGGGCTCCTTAAAAGATACATTTTGCCCATTTGAAACATGTTGCTTTTTCCTCCAAAATAAAGTTGGACACCACCATTTACAAGTTGCAATGTTCAGGTGTATTGACTGTAAGGATCCCTGTGGAGGACCTAGCTACGGATAAAAAACGTCCAAATATATATATATATATAATATATATATATTTGTTTGCTGGGGTCCTAGTTCCAGCCAAGTTTCATCAAATATGTGGGTGCTTTTCCCTGGGTGAAATGTCGGGAATCAGACCACTTTTGGAGGGGAACCCGCCCTATTATTGAACAGGGGTTGATGAAAATGGGGTCAAACATTGCTTGGGTGGCTTGGGTGGTCAATCAACTATAGTGAGTAGGTTATGACTTACTGAGTTGGCTTGGGGTCAAACATTAGTTGGGTGGTCAAGCAACAATAGTGAGTAGGTTATGACTTCCTGAGTTGTCTTGGGGTGAAACATTGCTTCGGTGGTCAAGCAACTATAGTGAGTCGGCTATGACTTACTGAGTTGGCTTGGGGTCAAACATTACTTGGGTGGTCAAGCAACTATAGTGAGTAGGTTATGACTTACTGTGTTGGCTTGGGGTCAAACATTACTTGGGTGGCTTGGGTGGTCAAGCAACTATAGTGAGTAGGTTATGACTTACTGAGTTGGCTTGGGGTCAAACATTACTTGGGTGCTCAAGCAACTATAGTGAGTAGGTTATGACTTACTGAGTTGGCTTGGGGTCAAACATTACTTGGGTGGCTTGGGTGGTCAAGCAACCATAGTGAGTAGGTTATGACTTACTGAGTTGGCTTGGGGTCAAACATTACTTGGGTGGTCAAGCAACTATAGTGAGTTATGACTTACTGAGGTGGCTTGGGGTCAAACATTGCTTGGGTGGTCAAGCAACTATAGTGAGTAGGTTATGACTTACTGAGTTGTCTTGGGGTCAAACCTTACTTGGGTGGCTTGGGTGGCCAATCAACTATAGTGAGTAGGTTATGACTTACTGAGTTGGCTTGGGGTCAAACATTACTTGGGTGGTCGAGCAACTATAGTGAGTAGGTTATGACTTACTGAGTTGTCTTGGGGTCAAACATTAGTTGGGTGGCTTGGGTGCTCAAGCAACCATAGTGAGTAGGTCATGACTTACTGAGTTGTCTTGGGGTCAAACATTAGTCGGGTGGCTTGGGTGGTCAAGCAACTATAGTGAGTAGGTTATGACTTACTGAGTTGTCTTGGGGTCAAACCTTACTTGGGTGGCTTGGGTGGTCAAGCAACTAAGTGAGTAGGTTATGACTTACTGGGTTGGCTTGGGGTCAAACAGTACTTGGGCGGTGAAGCAACTATAGTGAGTAGGTTATGACTTACTGAGTTGTCTTGGGGTCAAACATTAGTTGGGTGGCTTGGGTGCTCAAGCAACCATAGTGAGTAGGTCATGACTTACTGAGTTGTCTTGGGGTCAAACATTAGTCGGGTGGCTTGGGTGGTCAAGCAACCATAGTGAGTAGGTTGTGACTTACTGAGTTGGCTTGGGGTCAAACATTACTTGGGTGGTGAAGCAACCATAGTGAGTAGGTTATGACTTACTGAGTTGGCTTGGGGTCAAACTTGCTTGGGTGGTCAATCAACTATAGTGAGTAGGTTATGACTTACTGAGTTGGCTTGGGGTCAAACATTAGTTGGGTGGTCAAGCAACTATAGTGAGTAGGTTATGACTTCCTGAGTTGTCTTGGGGTGAAACATTGCTTCGGTGGTCAAGCAACTATAGTGAGTCGGCTATGACTTACTGAGTTGGCTTGGGGTCAAACATTACTTGGGTGGTCAAGCAACTATAGTGAGTAGGTTATGACTTACTGTGTTGGCTTGGGGTCAAACATTACTTGGGTGGCTTGGGTGGTCAAGCAACTATAGTGAGTAGGTTATGACTTACTGAGTTGGCTTGGGGTCAAACATTACTTGGGTGCTCAAGCAACTATAGTGAGTAGGTTATGACTTACTGAGTTGGCTTGGGGTCAAACATTACTTGGGTGGCTTGGGTGGTCAAGCAACCATAGTGAGTAGGTTATGACTTACTGAGTTGGCTTGGGGTCAAACATTACTTGGGTGGTCAAGCAACTATAGTGAGTAGGTTATGGCTTACTGAGTTGTCTTGGGGTCAAACCTTACTTGGGTGGCTTGGGTGGTCAAGCAACTATAGTGAGTAGGTTATGACTTACTGAGTTGGCTTGGGGTCAAACATTACTTGGGTGGTCAAGCAACTATAGTGAGTAGGTTATGACTTACTGATTTGTCTTGGGGTCAAACATTACTCGGCTGGTCAAGCAACTATAGTGAGTAGGCTATGGCTTACTGAGTTGTCTTGGGGTCAAACATTACTTGGGTGCTCAAGCAACTATAGTGAGTAGGTTATGACTTACTGAGTTGGCTTGGGGTCAAACATTACTTGGGTGGTGAAGCAACTATAGTGAGTAGGTTATGACTTACTGAGTTGTCTTGGGGTCAAACATTACTTGGGTGGTGAAGCAACTACAGTGAGTAGGTTATGACTTACTGAGTTGGCTTGGGGTCAAACATTACTTGGGTGCTCAAGCAACTATAGTGAGTAGGTTATGACTTACTGAGTTGTCTTGGGGTCAAACCTTACTTGGGTGCTCAAAGCAACTATAGTGAGTAGGTTATGACTTACTGAGTTGGCTTGGGGTTACACATTACTTGGGTGCTCAAGCAACTATAGTGAGTAGGTTATGACTTACCGAGTTGGCTAGGGGTCAAACATTGCTTGGGTGGTCAAGCAACTATAGTGAGTAGGTTATGACTTACCGAGTTGGCTAGGGGTCAAACAGTACTTGGGTGGTCAAGCAACTATAGTGAGTAGGTTATGACTTACCGAGTTGGCTAGGGGTCAAACATTACTTGGGTGCTCAAGCAACTATAGTGAGTAGGTTATGACTTACTGAGTTGTCTTGGGGTCAAACATTACTTGGGTCGTCTAGCAACTATAGTGAGTAGGTTATGGCTTACCGAGTTGGCTAGGGGTCAAACATTGCTTGGGTGGTCAGGCAACTATAGTGAGTAGGTTATGACTTACTGAGTTGGCTAGGGGTCAAACATTACTTGGGTGCTCAAGCAACTATAGTGAGTAGGTTATGACTTACTGAGTTGGCTTGGGGTCAAACATTACTTGGGTGGCCTGGGTGGTCAAGCAACTATAGTGAGTAGGTTATGACTTACCGAGTTGGCTAGGGGTCAAACAGTACTTGGGTGGTCAAGCAACTATAGTGAGTAGGTTATGACTTACTAAGTTGGCAGAACATCCAGGTAGCTGGTGGTTGGAACCGGCCGGACTGGAGCTGGGACTGGGGGTTCCGAGACTTGAGCCACTTGTGGGAAGCAAATAAATGCTTCGGACTTTGTTCGGCCCAATCCTTGACTGCTATTTGGTTGTATCTTTGGACTTTTAACTTTTTTGGAAATCAAGTTGGGTTTTCCACGAAGCCCCAAAAAGTTAAACTTTTGGCAGGGGGGTCAACAGCAGAATCCACCCGTTCGGAAGTGGGGTACGCAGTTCTGACCTTGGAGCAAATCAGATTGAATATCACCCGTTCGGCCGACCTAAAAGCCTGGAGATTGCCCTGGCAAGGGGCGGGGAATCATGGACGGAAGGAACCCCAAAGAAACCGCCCCGCAGCCAGGCCAGGGCCAATGCTGCGATTTACGGCGCGGGCCCTGAGACAAACGCCCAGAGCTCCGCAAGTTAGAGGCTAGATGGGTTTGTCTTAAAATAGGGGAACCCCTCAGTATCCTTTTGGTTTCTTGTTGAAACCCGGCAAAAAGGGGTGCAGATGACTAGATGGGTTTGTCTTAAAACAGGGGACGGTATCCTTTTGGTTTTTCGTTAAAACCCGCCAAATCCCGCCAAAAAGGGGTTGCCCAAAAAAGGAGCGCGCGGGGAGACCAAACATTGATGTGTAGGTCGTTGATTGTTGTTGGAACCCCCCTATTTAGTAGCTTGCCTTTTCGGATATCTTTCGCTTTCTTGTTTAAGGTCTCGCCGCCGAAATGGTGCCTGGAAAATTTGTACGTATCCCAAAACGACCCAGCAAAATTGGTGTTAGGGAACGCCCTTAGCAAGGATGGGTTTGGCAAAATATAGCAGAAGCTGAATCTTGCTGAAAGCAAATATGGAAACCAGGTGCTAAATAGATAGTCATGTTTCATCCCAATATTTTCCAGATGTAGATGGGTATTTGTTTTTCCCCTTTTAACACCAAGGGGAGTCTTCACAAGGAGACTGCTCGGAGGAAGGTGCCTTGTTTCTCTCCGGCTTTCTGTTTTGCCTGGGCGGCCCCTGTGTTCAACTGAGGGGTAGAACTAGTCAACTCAGATTGCCTGGTTGAAGCATATGATATTGGGCATTGCCCACACAATCAAGCTCCCGGGTCAAACCTGTGGCTGTCCAACGTTTATGGGCGAGCCTTGAAAGGATCTTTCGCTGACTTTGCAGCTTTCGGCCAGAAGCACCAGATGGCCAGTGGCTTGTCCCTTGGCTTTGCCAACGCGGGCGCAAGGCAAAGCTGGCCCTGCCTCAGGTCCCAGCTTGATTTGGGTGTTTGCTTTTGCGGGGTGCATGTTCTGGTCTCTTGGCAAAAGGGAAGCCACCTGTGGCCTGTGCCGAGAAAGTAAAAAACAACCTCCCAAATGCGTGGTGTCCTTTTAGCTTCCCGTTGAAACAGCGCGGGCCCCCAAAAACACGAGAGCCCATTCGGGTTCCCTCGCAGTCACTGTTCTTCCCTGAGGCGCACGCCTCTTGGACTTCCTCCAGGCCGATGCGCGGCAGATGACGCCTGGCTGCAGATCGACCCGGGAAGGGAAGAAGAAGAAAACGACTGGGTGAGAAATAGCACATGTCGATTTCCGGAAAGGAAGGCAGAAGGGGCTGGATTATTCTTTTTTTTTTTGCAAACTCCCCTATTTAGCGGGCGGGAAGATGTTGACGCAGCCGTACTTGAGGGATTTGCGTCCTCTTCTGAGAGATGTGTCAACATGTCGGGTGCCTGAGGAAACCGAGTTCCTGGGCTTAAAGCTTTTTTGGTTTGGACCATTTTACAGGGGTCCCTATATTTCCCTTTTTGGTGGTTTTGAACATCGCCTTTTTTGGCCCATAGAAGGTGAGTGTCCCTTGGTGGGTGTGATATCTTAAAGGGAAATATCGGGAGCCCTGTTTTAGTGGCAAAACCAGAAGGTTTGGACTTGTTTGACCACTCCGCTCAGGAAGTGAGATGTCCCGATTGCATGTTCTCTAAGGAGTCCCTTCCCTGTTTGGTGAGTTTTCCTTTGTAGAAACCCGATTCCTTTGAGCACCTCCGAGAACCTGCCGACATGTGCAGAAAACCAGACAAAACTGGCGGACACGTGGTACTGGGTTGGCTTAGGGCCCGAGGGATCAGGCACTAGATTTCTTCTTTGCCCTTGGTAGGTGCTTTAGTTTGTTGCTTCTTTGGTGCGTGCTTTTTGCTAGTGGCAGAAAGCAAAGAATCAAGTGTCCTTTGCCAATATACGCGGGCTGGGAAGAATTGCAGTTGCTTGAACTTGTTTTATTGTGTGTCTCTTTTGAACTTGGACAGCCACAATTTCCACGTGACTTCATTGGAGGCGTTGAAAGCTTGCATGGGTTTGGTGAAAAGGCAACCACTCAGGGCAAGACCGGCTGCTTGTTGACCTTACCTCTGATTTAGCCCTGTCAGGGCTGGCGGTTTGGAGATTTGGGCGTGACTGTCCGTCAAACAAATGGGTGCCCCTCCCCCCCTCCCCCCCTCCCCCCTCCCCCGTCCCCCCCTCCTCCCCCCCTCCCCTCCTCCCCCCCTCCCGGCTACTGCGAGTTTGGCTGCACGAACCGACTGCCGTTCTGCCAACAGCTTGTTGGATTTCCTGCGTCACGACGAATCGCTCAATGCAAGGCATTCACTGCTGCGCCCCGGTGTTGCTGGGGACCTCAGCGATCCCCAGCCACGGCCGGCTATGACGCTTAATTGGCACCCAGGATTAAATCAAGAATTCCGCCATCTAATTGACTCCCTGAACTTTTTAGAGCGACCCTGCATTTTTATTTAATGGCCTGCGGCCTGGTTCCGCCGCCCCCACACACCTTAGAATTTCGGCCCGGGACGAGAGAAAGCACGCGTGCACAGACCCGTTCGCGGACACGAAGACAGACGCAGATACGTAGACAGACATAGACAGACACGCAGCGGGGGGGAGGGTCTTCGCGGACACGATGACAGACGCAGATGCGTAGACAGACACAGACAGAGCCAGACAGAGACAAATAGACACACACACACACACAGACACGCAGGGGGGGGGACACGAAGACGGACGCAGATACGTAGACAGACACAGACAGACACAAAGAGACAGAGACAGACACGCAGGGGCAGGGGGGTCTTCGCAGACACGAAGACAGACGCAGATACGTAGACAGACATAGACAGTCACAGGGGGGGGGGGGCGGAGGGGTGGGGGAAGACTACCCGAAGCCTAAGGGAAGAAGCCCGAAAGCACAGGACACGCGATTGAGTCCGAACGCGCGTTGTTTGGTCCCGAAACATTATCGTTAAGAGAAGAAGCAGGAAGACTACGGGAAGAAGCCGATAGACTACGGAAGATTACGGGAAGAAGCCGGAAGACTACAGAAGACTACGGGAAGAAGCCGGAGGACTACGGAAGAGTGCGGAAGACCACGGAAGACAACGGAGGGGGGGGAGGGGGGGGGGAGGAGGGGGGGGAGAGGGCGGAGGGGGGAGGGGGGGGAGGGGGGGCAGGAGGGGGGGGAGGGGGGGAGGGGGGGGGGGGAGGAGGGGGGCGGGGAAGGGGGGGTGGGAGGGGGGGGGAGGAGGGGGGCGGGGAAGGGGGGGTGGGGGGGGGGAGGGGGCCGAAATCCAGGAATCCAGAGATCAGAGATCCAGAGATTCAAAGATCCAGAGATCCAGAGATCCAGAAATCCAGAAATCCAGAAATCCAGCCGACGTAGAAACCAGCCCCAAGAGCCGCCCCAAGGGACATATATATACATAATCATATTCACATTAAACTTATAGAAAGCATATCAACAAAAGCAACACAGAACACACCGCCCCCATGCCGAAAGCATGGTCCATTCTGGACCAGGCATGGGGTCGGCGGATTTGCGTGGCCAACCCGGCGTGTCCGGGCTATGGGAGCGTTTTCTTCAGCCTTGGACGCTTCCCAGTCGAGGCACTCCAGCCGCCTCCTGCTTCGAGCACGTTTGTTTGGAGGGTACCTCCCACCGACGCACACAGACGTGCACAAACCCCTGTAGCAAGTACCCTTTTTGCGTTCGCCTTGACTGAAGCGAACGCCCCAACCGAAGCAAACCTCTCAGTTTGTGGGTTTCCCCTTCTTTGACCCATGCTAAAACAAACCATCGGCGTTGTTTGAGAGGCTGAGCAAGGGTTGAGGGTTTCAGTTGCAACTCAGGGTGGACGCTTGCTGTTGGCCTGGGGGTCCCATAAAGCTGACCGACGCCTTCACAATGCTCGACAGTGTTCTTGCAGGAGACATGCAGAAATTGGCATAAAAGGCTTGGGCAAACCTTTACTTTCAGATTCCTTCTGCTGCATATTGGGGAAGCTTGAGTGGACAGCCCTGGCTATATAGCCTCAAGAGGGCAATAGCTCTTGTTGCGCATAGGGCGATCAGCCAAGTTGCTGACTCGGAAAATGGACCGAGCAACTCATGTAGATAGATTCAATAGATAGGTAGATAGATAGATATATAGATAGATAGATAGATAGATAGATAGATAGATAGATAGATAGATAGATAGATAGATAGATAGATAGATAGAATGATAGATAGATAGATAGATAGATAGATAGATAGAAGGATAGAAGGATAGAAGGATAGAAGGATAGAAGGATAGAAGGATAGAAGGATAGATAGAAATAAATAAGTTAGATATGTAGATATTTAGCTAGTCAGACAAATAGATAGATGAATGGCTCGATGCATAGATAGAGAGATAGGTAGATAGAAGGTAGATAGATCATCAGTGGCCCTTGGATCTGAAATTCCTGAGGTGGATGGCGTCTTCCTTGCTCCGCCTTGGGCCCAGGAGGCAACAGACAAGCATTACAAGTCCAGCACACCCTTCCACCAAACCAAGGGAGGCTTCCTGAGACTCACGGTTCCGTTTCGGTCCGTGTGGAGAGAAGGGCATACGGTATATCTTTGAAGTCAACGCACAAGGGGAGAAAATAAGTTGCTTTCCTTATGCACTGCATTGATTGATGTGTGGAGCGAGGGAGGGTGAGTGAGGTTTCATGGTGGCCTACCCTGTACTGCGCACAAGGACTTCGCATAACAATTGAGTTCTGGGTGTACATCCATACTGAGTTGCAAGAAAATAGGTGTCTCCTGAAAACGAGTTTGCTTTTACTAGACTTGTGAAGCAGAATCGCATATGGGTGTGTCTTTTTGTGAGGGTATATATCCATTTTGGTGGATTTAAGGAGGACCGAGAGGATAAAAACAAGCACACGATTTTGGTGGGCCCATGTGGGCCCCCTCAAACAAGACGCTCCACCCATATATGTATATATATATGTGGGTATGTGTCAAAATTAAACCAGCAGGCGACCCCAGGTTTTAGTCTTTGGTTCCATTTCCCAGGGTTCAGTTTGGGGTTATCCTATTGTTGACCCACAGCCATATTTTTTGATGTACCCAAACGCTTGGACCCGTCAGCTCGCTCGGGGCGGCTAACCCACGCCGCCAGGGCCATGTGCACGGCGGCTTCTCAGTGCGCCGGCTGGGGCAGGCCGCCCTGGGCTCGGTTTTGGTTTGCTTTTGGCCCAGCTTGCTGGCGCTTTAGACCCCCAGAATCCTGAGCAGATCATGGAGGTAACCCTTTACAGCCGCAGATCATGGGGGTAACTTTCCACCCACCCCCCCAAAAAAGAAAAGAAGAAGAAGAAAGAATGAAAAGAAGAGGAACCACCACCCATACATATATGTTTTTGGGTTAGTATCTCACTTCCGTTCGAGTTCATGGACTTGAAGCTTGGGCTTGGAGCATCAAAGGTGGTACTCGAAAGGCTAAGACTTGTTGTTTGCCTTACCCACTCAAGTGAGAATCTCAGAAACCGACAGATGTGTTCTGTTGGCCGCAGAGGGTCCAATGGTCCAAGGACCTCATGAGTTAACATATATATATATATATGTCCTGTGAGTGCGTCTGTGTGTCTTGAGGCTACCTTTTGGGTTGGTTTAAAAAAGGAAACCAGGAATACCACCCAAATTGGCGCGTAATACTTTGTTCGAAGCAATCACTCACTTTCTGAGTTCATGGAGTTTCAACTTTCTAGGCTTGGGCCATTGTACTGCGAACCAACAAGTTTAGACTGATTTTGGCAAATCCACTCATATGGGAGTGTCATGGCGCAATTGTTTAAGGGATCCCCCGAATGGTTTTCCTCTGGGTTTCCCTTTACAGCCGCAGATCATGGGGGTACCTTCCCAACAAGAAAGAAAGAACAGAAACCACACCCATACAGAAAATCATTTTCTCATCTTTTTGGGTTGAAAGTACCTCACTTCCCGAGTTCCTGGATTTCAAGCCTGGGAAGATCGTTTTAGCTGCAAACGAAAAAAGTTCAGACGTTTTCTGAGCCAGGAACTCAGGAAGTGAGCTATGCAGATCCCCACCCCCTTCAAAATGGAATTGGGGGAGGGGGGTGACCCCTGGAATTCCATTTATGGTTCCATTTTTCCTTTTGTGAGGAGTAAGGAAATGGAGTTGGGGGCCCCCCACCCCCCTCCCCCTTAAGGCAGGGGGGATGGTATGCAGATCCGCCTCAGCCAAAAGAAGGACCTAGACACTGCGCTGCTGCTTCGCCGTGCCCTGCGCCTCGCGCACGGAAGCCGAGCGCCATGAGCCGATGCCGGATTTTTCGGATTGGCGACGCGGCGCCTTTGGACCGCAGTCCAGGCACCGAAAGAACTTAGTTCAAAGCGAATCGACCGGGTCGATGGTCTGACTGATTTGGGTTTTCCCGTGGTCCCATTTTTAGTCATGGCCCCAAAAGGTGATCACCTTTTGTTTCCAGGGCCTTTGGGCAACTGAGAAGTGAGTTTTTTTTTTGGGGGGGGACTCTCTACAAAATACGTCTCAACTACTCAAACAGCGGGGCAAATTCCTCACTTTCCTGTGCCCCTTTTATGGATTTATTTTCCCCTTTTTCGTCATGACCTGGCCCCAAAAGCTGATCACCTTTTGTTTCCGGGGCCCTAAGGGGCAACTGAGAGAATGGTTGGACGAATTTAGAAGATAGGTTTGTTCAAAGGCAAAATGTGCAGCAAAGATATGACGCCCTGAGCCCCTAGTTTGTTGACTATTTAACTACCATGGTCGATTTTTTTGAGACAAACCACCAAACGGGCCTAACCACGCCCTGAGAAAGGAAAGAATCCGAATTGGGGCAGAGAGGCTTTCAAGCTTCGCCTGGATTTGTTTTGGCGTAGTGGCGCTGATAAGGTAAACCCTGAACATATTTTCTGAATCGGCCGAGCGTGGGTGTTTGTGTGTGTTCGTGTGTGTTGCTCAAGAAGGGCATTCCTAGGTAGCCTGTGGCGATTTGGCTTGTCTTCTTGTAGGGGACACCCAAATGGTGGCTTTCCTCTTGGTTCCTTAACCAGGAATAGGGTTAATTACCCTCAAACAGGACGCACCCCATTGTTTGCCCCGACATTTTCCCTGTCAACAGTTCACTCTCCCTAGTTTTCGTTGGACAACTAAATGAACTAGCATGCCCCCAGTCCGAGCTTCGAAGACTTCAGATGTTTAGTCGTATGTTTGTTTAGTGGCTGGCTCACCAAGCACCATTGTAACATGTGACGGTATACGAACATACAGAAGACAGCTGGGATTTAAGCAGTAGGATAACTGGCGGCTATACGACCAACAAACGCGATCACAACACGGAAGGGCGCCTGAGAGACGGATTTTCAATGAAGAAGTTATGGTTCGAAGTGAGGGAGCTTCCCTAGGTGCGCTTCAATTGTTTGCTTTTTGGCTTGGGCGAGAGAACCTTGGGGCTTTGGCAGGAGAACAGCTTTCAACCAAAGACCCACGCGGTTCAAGGAAGTGTTTTTTGGTTTAAATATTTTTCATAAGAACCACACGACAAATGAAACAACGAGAAGAACCTTGCTGCTTGCATGTTGCTTGCTCTGAAGCATATTGAAATCTGGGGTCCCAGGCGATTATCGTTCAGTCGGCATGCTTTTAGGTACTTCACTGCTCTTGCGACCATAGATCTGTCGACGCAACGTCTAAGGCTAATCCCAGTGAATGGCCAAAATAGATGCCAGCGCCATCCAAACTTGGAAGTGGATTGCTCCATCTGCTGCAAATGAACATTTCCCTCCCCCCACCAAAAAAAAGACAGGTCACACCGCCATATCTCCAAGAGTTGCATGTTAACCTGTGGGCCTTCCGACTTCCAAGCGGAAACCCACCCCCGGAAGCTGGCGCCCGCGCAAAGCTGAGTTGCCCAAAGCGAATCCACCGGATCGATGATCTGAGCTTTTGGGTTTCCGTTTTGGTCCCATTTTGAGTCATGGCCCCAAAAGCTGATCACCTTTTGTTTCCGGGGCCTTTGGGCAGCTGAGAAAGGCCACGTGAGTGTTTTTTTGGGGGGGGGGACTCTCTACAGAATACGTCTCAACTACTCAAACAGCGGGGCAAATTCCTCACTTTCCTGTGCCCCTTTTATAGATTTATTCTGACCTGGGTCAGATAAGACCGAACATGAGACATGAACGGAGCGGTGGGATTCTGTGTGTGTGTGTGTGTGTGTTTTGTTTTGCGTGGCCTTTTGTTATTGGATTGAGAGGAGCGGCTGTTTGTGAGGATGTTTTTCAATAGAGAATTGTCTTGTACTAGGGTGGTGACAAACCCGAGGCAAAATGGTGGTATTGCTCCCCCAGAACGGCGCTTCGCAACCCAGGCCCCCTGCTTCCCGCCCCTTACGACAGGCCAGCTGCGGCAGTCTTCTTGCCTAGAGCCCGCGACTTAATCCGATCACATCACCGCTGGAGGGAGGTTCCATTGCGGGCTCTTTGACCCAAATTAAGGGCCCGCCTTACCAAGTGCTCCAACAAAAAAGATACATTTTGCCAATTTGAAACACGGCTTTTTCCACCCAAAGAAAGGGAAACCACCATTTACAAGATAATGTAAGGATCCCTGTTAAAGTTCCGCATGAGCTTTGTGTCCGGAAGGTCAAAAGGGGAAGCCTGGTCGTTTTGGCTGGCCTTTGTGGGTGGTATTGGAGTTGCTCGAGGCAAAGAAAGCAGTCTCACAGCCCGCTATATCTAATGTTGTTGGAGGAGCTACGGCAATCTGTGATACATCATGTGAACAAGCAATTGCCAAGATCGAATATCATATCTTCCCCAGAATTAGCTCCCCTTTTTGTTTTTTTGCTCTTTGGGGGTCCCTTTGTTTTCCACTAACCAGGCAAACAAGATAATTTGTTTCTGGGGTCCTAATTCCAGCCTAGATATGTGCACCGTTGTCTGGCGACAGTTCGATACAGTAAATTGTTGGGCCATTGCCCCGGCTTTCTTAGTATACCATGTGCCTGCGGAGTATATGGGCCGCTGCGGCTTCCAAACACGAAGGCTAGGGGCCCAATCGCCCAGGTGTGTTTCAATTTTGGGGATCCAACAAATTGTGGCCTGCCTGTTGGTTTCCAGTAGGCAGTTTCAAAAGTTTCTTTAAAAGGTTATCAAAGCCGTCCCTGGCAAGTGAGGAGGGTTGTCTTGACCATTGGGCCTTGGCCTTCCAGATTGGGTTGGCGCTTTTTGGTCATGGCAACCTGAATGGTTTCGTCATTTCATGTCCTGAAACGAACTGAATGCAAACACAACGTGGTGGGCCGTTCCAGGCGTGTAGGGCCGATTCTACTGGGAGAGGCCCACATGTTCTTCTCACATGTCCTTTCTGTTCATTCTTTTTCGATGCTCCCCGCCAAGACTTATATTTAATAACCATCAAAGTATTGCTTGCAGTTTGGGTGTTTTGGACAGGATGAATCCAATCAACATCAAGGAAGTACAACTACTCCTGGGCAAACAACCAGCCACACAGTCACAACCAACTCATACCTTGAAACAACAACAGCAACTAACTAACCAAAACAACCGGAGAGGGGGAATTGACCGAATGTCCGTTTGGTCCAGTTTGAGTTCTTCGTCGCGGCAAAGAGGCCGTCTCGTTCATTCCAGGCCTCTTGGATTGCAAGTGAGTCCATCCCAACAAGAAGACCACTTCCAGACCTGGGGCAGAGCAGTGCGGGTTGTTGTTGGGAAGCATTTTACCTTTTTGCTTATTGTGGTTGAGTGGCAAATCCCCACGAAACTGCTAAAATTTAGATTTGCTTCCTCGCCTTCCAGCGGCAACCCAGGTTTTGGCTACGCCCGTTTTGGGCTTGAAGGAACTTGGGTGCCTTCCGAAGGTGCAGCTCCGCCAGGGGTTTTGGTGGGCCGTCGAGGCCATGGCGCGGACCGCCCAGAAACCGCCGCGGCCAGCGTCCATCCTTGCAGAGCCTGTGTCGGACCTGAACATCCTGAGTTCACAACTCTGGACGGGCGGCCAAGCCGAGGAAGGTAGGCCTGGAGGCCTGGCTCCTGCTGCACCGCCCGTTTTACATGTTTATTTGTCGGGTGCGCTGCAACGTTTGCCATGGCATTCGTTTGCCACGATGCTTTGTGGAATTCCCGACTCAATGTGCAGATTTATCCCTCCACATTGTGCTGCTTATGTAACACAGAACGTTCACCCAGAGATATAATGGGCGAACAATAGATCTACCAGATCTTGATCTACGTTTAGTGGTCTCAAAGATTGCCTTTCTACCAGACGCTTAATCAACCCTTGTTTATTTGTTTGATTGTTTGCCTCTTTTTTTCACGGTCTCAAAGATTACCCACCCACAAAGCACGGTGTGGTAAACTTGTGCGCCCTCTTCGGGAGGTTACTGATGTTGTGGACGTCCAGTCTGGGGCCACGGTTTATAGACAGATGTGAGGGTCTTGCATTCGGATCTGCCTATTTCATGGCGAGCTCACCGTGATAAGGGTCCTTTACTTGGGGATCCCTTAAATCAGCTTTGGAACTATAGCAAAATTTGCAGATTCAGATGAATCCATGCTTGCCTCACTGATGCTTTTGCCTCCAGACCCTTTGCGGCAGCCTCGTTGCAGGTAACATCCGCTGACGAAGTGACCAACCCATCGGCAAGCCGACGAGCCGGGTCAAGGGAGGCAGATGTTCACTGGGGTAGACTTAGGATAGATTTTACATTTTACCAGTGGCTAAAAGTGAACAATGAAATATACATGCTATACCTGGGCCTAACTCTAATCATGTGTTTTTGTTGGTAGCTTTGGCTTTTTAATGGTCCGGTGTGTGGTCGGTGTCTGCTCCCCCCGAGTTGGTCGTTTGGAACCCGGTGTGGAGGTTAGGGGGTTCCCAGGTTCAAATCCCAATCCAAAGTACCCATTTAGGGTAGCCGGACAGTAACCTTCAAAGAAAGTCGTTTTGGTGTGGCATGCCCCATGGGAAGCCATGGTTGGCTTGTTTTAGGGTTTTCGAGGCCATGTTTCTCGGACTTTCTTCTAAGGTTTGCGCCTCAAACTGGTGCAGCGCCAGGAACTCGCTGCGGTTATCATCTGGTTTGGTTTGTCTAGGTTCGCCAGTAGTGCCCTTTTACCATTTTGGGGGGAGGGTTCCCCTACTGAAATAGACTACAGAAAAAAGTTGGTACCCTTATTCTAACCTCTCTACTGGAGGACCTAGTTGTTGTGTGGTCTCCCTGGGGCCATTTTTTTCTCGGGGGTGTCATTGGACAGCAGGTGCTCGCATGGATCACTGGCATGGGCCCTTAAGTGCCCTACTGTAGCACGCTCACTTTCCAAGCCAGTAAAACCGAACGGGCAACTCGTTTCTATTCTGACAACAACTTTTCAGGGAAACCAACTAGCAAGGATACAGGGGGGAACCAAAAATACGGGAGGATTCCCCCTAAATGCACCTTGACTAAGTTTGATATGGGAAATGGCGCCTAGGGAATCCCCCCATATCGGGACCCGCTTCCTCCGTATCCCCGCTTGTTCGTTTGTCCAAACTTTTCAACCCAGTGGATAAAGGCAACTCAGTTGTCCAGTGACACCGATTATTTTTCCCTTATTCTTTTGGTGCCTGCCCCACTAAAAATGGTCCAAGCCCCAAAAAGGGTTCCCTTTTTTCCCCCAGGGTCACTGAACAACTGAGGCGACTGCGTGGTTTGGGGTCCAAGGCCACTGGCACCTGGGCCGCTCTAAAGATGGTCATCGCTTGAAGTGGCCATTTGCTCATAGACACCCAGCCCGTTGTTGTTTTTTTTCTTCCCCCTGTTGGGAGGGTTGTCACTTATCAATAATCAACCACAAAAAGGTGATCCTTTTGCCTTTGCTCTACCAGGTTCGCCTGACAACCGGGCAATTGAACATGTCTCATTTCTTCCAAAGCGCAATTGGAGCAGACCATTTGTTTTCCCAATGCAACAGTCATGGCAAGCTTGGCTTCACCCTGCAAAGATGTCCCCGACTGACGGCACAAGGAAGCGTTGGTGCGCCAAGCCGAGGGAGTGCCAGGCTCAATGCGCACAGAATGCACGACAGGCCGGCTTGGAGACGAAGCATGGGATCTCAGGAGCTTGGAAAGTGCGGTTGGGGTGGCAAACTGTTTGTTGCTGTTCTCATTGCGTTGGCAGAGGCTCAATACATTCACCTGGCCAAGAAGTTTCGCGTGGCCGAGTAGTTGTAATTTCCGGTTTTAGTCGCCAGGCGTTTGGTTTGTGTTCGTTTTTTGGGGGCACGGGATATCAGTGTTAATGTTGTTTGTCGAGACCCTATCAGACATCACTCACGCAACATTAGCCCATATGCGCGCACGTTTTAAGAGGACCCAGCCGATCGGCCTATAAGTTACCAGATGCCGTATTCGCACGCATACGCGTTGTTTGCTTTCCGGCGCCCTTGATGGGAACAAATGTGATTTTTCGGCTGCCGTTGCGTTGCAGCAACATTTGCCTGGGATTCTCTTCTTTGGTTTTAGACTGTGACTCAAGGTGATGTTGAAAAAGGGGATGTTAAAGGAGTTGTTATTGGTTCTTGACCTTGACCTTTCGGCGGATCAGGGAACCCTATCTGGACCGTCTGACGTCTCTTTTATGTCCTTTGGCCCATGGCGAGCATGCCGAGCGTGGCGAGCGTGGCGAGCACGGGCATAGCTGGCGTGGCCGACGGAGCCCCCAGAACCAGATTCTCGGGCAAGGCTGGGGAAGAGTTCGCATGTCGGTTCTGGGTAGTGGAGAGAATTATTACGGGAATTCTGAGCCATTCCCTCTGGTTGGAAACTACCAATTCAAACCAAGACCAATTCTGGAATGCTGAAGTTCCTCCTGATTTACAGTGTTTGCAGCTTTTTGTACAAATTAAGCCCCGCTATCCCCTACAGTTGCAATATTTTTGTACAAATGTAAACGCTCTGCTATCCCCAACAGCCCCGGAATTGTCCAGTGCCGAGCTTGTGCGGGCAGAGACCCCAAAGCTTGCAGCTGGGGAAAAAGCAGCGGGAACCGATCGTGCGATGGCCAGGAGCAGGAGACTCATGCTCGTGAAGGATGGTTTAAACTCGCCCCCCGCGTTCCTGGATGTTGAACTGTTGGACCGTTTTAGCGGTAAACAAACAGTTTGCATTTTCGTGTCCAGTCCATGCAGTAAGCAAGTAAAAGAAAGCAGTATGAAAGGGGTCAACTGGCTTTGACATTCGTACAGGCCGTGCAAGGCTGATTCTGCAATTTGTCCTACGGGAAACCAAGGCGATTACAGTTGCAACTGTCTCTCAAGTTTAAGGGCACACATCCTGGTAGCCAGTGTCACTGGGATACTCAGAGACTGGCGTCTTCCATTTATTTGCGCATTATTTACTTTTACCTGGGGCATGGTCCATAGAGCTTTGGTGGTTAAACTCGCAGATACTTTTCGGCCAAATTGAGCATACTGGTTCATTTAACTAGCCAGGAAGCCCAAATTTGCGTTCCTGGTTTTGTCGAGTCGGGATGCTCTTTCTTTCACCCCCTGAGTCAACCCTTTGAGAGAAGGGGGTGCTTCAGGCGCCCCAGGCAAAGTTCTATGACTCTAGTGCAACCTTCCGTTTCCATTCTGAACCCAGGGATCCGAATCTTTCTAGAAAACCCCCGGAAACCCAGGGAAACGGCTGGTGTTCGAAAAGAACGATGATTGGAACTTCATGGGGAGTCAACCCTTATGACTGGAGAAGCACCCTCGGATTGAAGCCGATGCCGCTTCGGAGGTGACGAGATTTCACCCCGAGCGAGGCTGGGGCGCCCTGGAAGCATCCGTGAGCATCCGGGAGCGAGCCGTCGGCCTTCGGCTGGAAATCTGTGGGCTCCACTGGTTCTCCAAAAGGAACGTGCACTGGTTTAGATGGGGTCTTATGCCATATGCCAGGGACGTTATTCTCCAAAAGGACACCTATGTGCCAAGCAGCATGTTATTTTTTGTTGTCCTTCTGTTGTTCCTAGTATTTCTGTTGCCGCTGTCATCGCCGTTGCCGCTGCGGCTGCTTCGGCTTCTGCCGCTGTTGCCGCTGTCGCTGCTGCTGTTGCTGGTGTTGGAGTCGGTGTTGGAGTCGGTGTTGGAGTCGGTGTTGGAGTCGGTGTTGTTGTGGCCCCGCAACCCCCTTCCAATTACTCAGTGGTTCCCAGCCATCCCCTTAGCTTTTTAGCTTTTTGTGTTTAGTGGCGGTTTCCATTTATCCTGCTAGGGATCTGAGGGCAGCCCAGGTTAGTTCGGCCTTTCGATTGGGCCAGTCTGGTGCGTTGAGCACCCCTTCCAGAACCGCAGAGCCACAGAGCCGCAGAGCCGAGGCTTCATAGACCTGAACGGCACGGATATCATGGTGCACGTCAACGACTGCAAGCCCGAAGATGTCGACGCTTGGAATATGCCAGCAGGTGAACACGAACGCGTAAAATTCCCGTGGTTGTCCAGAGCTCCTCAAACAGGGGAGACCTCTAACTCCAGAAGTGGTCTACGAATAGAACATGTGACGTCTGAAAGGCAGCCAGAAAGTTGAGCCGGCCTTGACACTAGACATTGGAGAGCTGGGTGGGCCATTCTTGACGGAAGGAAAAGGACCCACTTGGGTAAGTTCTGCACTTGGTTTTGAAGGGTACATGGGATCTGTAACGGAGCCCTCTGGGGGTTAAACAAAAAAACACCAAACCCAAAAACAAAAAAAATGGTCCCAAAGTCGCAAGACGCTGCCCTGGGGGATTAAAAAAAACAAAAACAAGTTCTGCACTGAGGCGAAGTTGCCAAAAGCTCCGGACCCTTTGGGATTCCTCTTCTTGTGACGAGTTGTTCTTTGGGTTTTGTGGCTTTCATGTAAAGTGGGGGGCCAAAGAATCAGCAGGTTCAAAGCCAGACGAACAGCTGGAGTTTTGTGGGGTCATCCAAGGTTTACAGCTGAGCCGCTGAGCTTGCAAGATATTTTAGATGTCCCAGGCGTGTAGCGCTTCTTATCACTCGCTCAGCACTTTTCGAGGAATCCGCAGGTCGTGCATCAGAACCTTGCAGAAACTCGCGGTTCAGGGCCACTTTCTGTGATACTTGACTTCTCTTTAGGGCGACACAATTTGCGGAACGGCCCACTACCACAGAGAGGCGGGACAACAACATCCAGAGCCATTGTCAACCCTCCAAGCCTCCAACCTTCCATTTGCTTAAGAATAGTTATTATTTTCCCCTGCTGGTTTTACAGGGAATCTATGACTACTGGATATTTTTCCTGGGGGCGAAGAAGCAAAATGGAAGCAATTGAAGCGACCGACCAATCTTGCCAGTGGTGTCCTTTGCCTTTGTGGTAGGTACGTAGATACCCAAGGTACCACCCCAACAAGACCAAAACAAACATAACTTGATATCTAACCCTCCAACCCTGCAACCCCCTCCCCGCGGCTTCCGCTCAGGAGCTCTTCACCGGCGGCCAGCCGAAGGTCGGGGACGTGGTCAGCTTCGAAGTGGAGCCACGCAAGGACAACCCGGAGCACATGCAGGCGAAACGCGCCCCTCGCACCACAGGAGTTGTTTTTCATTGTTTGGGTGTGGGTCAAAGCAGGTCTTAGTCCATGCTTCCACAAGCCAGGTTCCCTTTTGGGTACCTATTTTTGACCCACAGCCATTTATGTTTTTTTTCTCCCCTGTTGATTTTAAAGGGAATCCATCACTGCTGGAAATCATTGCATTTTGTGGAGAGGACTGAAGCAAATGGATGGACATTAGACCAAACTGTGGCCTCTTTATGTGTTGGGCAGTTCCGAACCTTTAAGGTCACGAAAGAACCCACGTAACAACCTACGCCGCAACTCACGTTGTAAGTTAGCCCTGCCCCTGCGGCAAACAACCAGCCTCAACACAATCAGCCCTGCATGTAGTTGCTCACAACATCTGCAACATAGTATGCAAACAATAAACTGCATAATTATGCATAGCAAATCAATTTTGCAAGCAACATAAAGTTCAGCGTGGCACTGCGACAACACATACCGACATGTTTGCAAGGCCAAGTCATCAGACATCTTAAAAACATGGTCTGTGGCTACATTGGCTTGGCCCACTAATTCTTTGCCCACGGCAAGAAGTAAGAAGCAGCTTGTGCCAATGTAAGACTTCAAGATCGAGCATTTGAGTCAAGAACCGGCTACATCTTGACATATGTGTAAGGCTAATATCTTGAGACAAATCACGGTCTAAAGAACAGTTCAGAACGGTTCTTCTGCGTCCGTGCGCTGGCCTCGGGAACAGTTCAGAACGGTTCCGTTGCTAGGAAAGGCTTGGAACGGTTCAGAACGGTTCAGAACGGTTCTGAACCAAGATGCGTTTGTGGACACCCGTGACCCGCCACGGTTCAGAACGGTTCAGGTTGTAGCGGGTTTGCTTTGCAGGAACGGTTCAGAACGGTTCAGCTGTTTGAATGTTTGGGTGCATTTCTGATTGTAATGAGTTGTCTCCACCGATCGTCCTGGAGGCAACTCACGAACACAAACGTTGTTGCGAGATTTCTGGCATGTCATGCTTAGTATGCTTGAAAATGTTGCAAATTTAGCTTTGCACAAGAAGTCAAAGCGGATGTAGCGGTAGCGCCTGTCGGAAACCTCAAAGTCACAATGCGAGCGCAAATGGTGATTTCCAGGATTCCGGGTGAGGGCGTGGGAAGCTTGAGCCACCTGACACGACACATGACCACTTTGCATTCTTGCTCAGGGCGAAGCAGCCAAAGCAGTCTCACTGCTTGCAGATTCCAAGATGACGGCTTTTGCCAGGGGTTGCGAGGAAACAAACAAATGAAGCGTCCAAACTAACCCCAGCGACTGAAATTACAAAGCCCTTGCACGCATTGCTCCTGACCCTAAAAAAACCGTTCGGAACCGTTCGGAACCGTTCTGAACCGTTCAGGCAAGGCAAACGTGCTGCGCAAAAATGTACGCGGAATGCTCGCGGACTGTCGCTTGTGAAGCTTCTCTGTTTTGTTTGGTCTGAAACAGTGACCAAAAGGGTCTGGCACGCATCCAACGAAAATGCACGAGAAAACCAGCGCTAGAGGCAATTTCCGCGTGGCACGAGTGGAGAAAAACTAGGCCCTGAGATTCAAAAGGCCTTTAAAAGAAAGGCCGTTATGGAAAGGGCCTTTGTTTATATGGCCGAGGAAGAGCCCAAAAAGGCCCGACGATTCCCCAGGCCAGAACCCACCCAAGCAACAGCAGGCTCCCCGCGTGCCACACACACAGATTTTCACCTGCGGGCCCGTTGCTGCGCGGATCGGTTTAACCTTGGCTGGAAAACCACGCATGTGCGTTGATGAGTCAAACCCAATTAATCCAGGCAACTTCCTCATTTTCATGCGCGTCGAGAGGATCCTGCCAACATGTTTGATTAGTCAGCGACAGGTACCTTGCTTGCCCTGTTGATCAAAACACAAACTTGGCCCCAGGATCCCACAAAGGCCTCAATCGGCCACATTTCATGATCCAGCTCATCGGATGTTGCGCGTGGGCGTTCAGGTATACCCCTAAGATTGGTTCAAGTTCTGGACACAAGCCAAACAACTAGATGAATCGACTTGTTGAACTTGCACCTCGATCCTCTTGGCTTGCAACCAGGCGGCGTTTGCACCACGCCATCGAATCTTCATCTATGAAACAATGGAAAAACCTGAAGTTACATCCTTGGATTGGCAAGCATGCGATGAGACACGCAACAATTTGTGGGTCTATACACTGATCTGACTTATTAATTATTGATTGCAAAGGAGGGTCTCTGATTCTTCATAGCTTTGCATGCGTGAAAAAATGCCTAAGCATGCAGTGGCGCACAATAGGCCCGCACATGCATGCGCGCACGAGTCACAACACCATGCAGTTCAAGCGGCATGCACTTTAGGGCGCACTAGCCATTCATGCTTGTTCATCCTCCCAAGAAGAAATACACACCACAACATGGAGCAAATCACACGCACCAACATACTGGTCGGCGCACGCAAAACTGCAAACAATGATGATGCCAAATCAGAGATTGCACACTCACACAGCCGTCCGTCCGTACGCTCATGTGCGTCAGCTTGAGGTACTTGCGGATAAAGCTAGTGCCCTCATCATAAATCATGTTTGCTTCCATCTCAGACCTTGGTACATATGAAAGCGACAACATCGATGTTGGTCAAGGCTACATTGCGTGCGCCTCACCCAGCTCTCTGCAAACGGGACACACGCACACACAGCACACACACGCAGAACACACACACACAGAGCGCAAATGCGAGCACACAGACACACCAACACACACAGCCGCACAACACGCGCAACACACACACACACACACACGCGCAGCACCACACACACAGTGCACACACACAGAGCACACGCGCATACACACACATACAGATTACACGCACGCACGCGCACACATATACAGCCTGCATGCACACACACACACACCACAAACCCAAAAACACAGCACACACACAGAGTACACACACACACACATAGAGCACAAGCACACACACAAAGAGCACACACACACACACTACACAAGCAGCATACAAACCGACACAGCTAGCAGACACACATGCACACAGCATACCGCATACACAACACACACATCAAACAACACACACACAGAGGCAAGCACGAAGCACGAGCAAGGGGCAGGTAGCGGCCACTGCGCTCCATCTGGCCCATGAACCTGGACATGTGGTTCCTCGAGTGGCCGCGGCCCAAGGTGGGGGTGGGGAGATGTGGTGAGGCACAACAGGACGCTAATCGTATATTTTAAGCAAGGGTCATTGTGACAGCTACGAGGGGTAGCCTTGGATCAGCATCTACAAGTTCGTGCTTTTGGGCAGCTTCGCAAGTAGCAGCCCGCAGCCACTCCAGAATACATCGGCCGTTGTAAGCCTTGGCCGTGAAGAGGATGTCATTGTTCTTTTTCAGGATCTCAGCGTTGATCTGTTTATTGGAAAACTAATGCAGCAATCACATCAGGGAGAAACCACACAAGACACATTGCCTGAAATCCAAAACAGCCAAACGGGGATGATGTTCATAAGATGGCCCAGCCAGGATTGAAGCAGAATCACATATGGGTTCCATGGGGTCGAATCGAACCTTCGAAGTTTGATGAATCTTGCCCAACGGGCAGTTGACTAAGAGTACACTGCAAGCCCTGACCGCATTGCACAAACATGTCGAGAAAAACCGACGTAATCAGTATTACTTACAAACTCCTTTTCTGCAATATAGCCAAGCCACCATCCCTGTGGTGAATGGAGGTTGCGAACAGCTGACACCATTCCGCTTGCACCAGGCCTTAAAGGCGTCGTATGATGCACCCAACCGCGCAGAGAAGGGAAGAGCATGAGGGCCAAAAACTTCCAAGTCGATCAGCATTTTCCTTAGACCAATTTGGGACCAGGCTACAAACTGGTGAGCTTGCGCTTCCACATTAAACAACATATCAGAAGTAAATAACATGTTGACAATGCAATGAAGTTTCAAGCTGGCCCCGTTGCAAACATAGAAGAGTCCAAGATGGAGCACGTGCATCAGACACCATCGGATAATAGATGGGTCAAATCCTTGAAGTGCCACAAGCGGACCTTGGAGGATTCATACTTTCACATTGTTGATTGAGCAAATGCACACGTGCATAATTTACAAGCAAATAAATCCAACAAATGCTCCCCCCACCAGATTCCAACATCCCCAACCTACAAGCCAGCCCCAGGGCCACAGAAATCCAGTTGGGGGCAAATAAGAATGTTCAATGTTTTTTTACGATTGAGATCTAATAAGGGCCCTAAAAGGCCTAGGGCCTAGAAGACACGCTCGTGTTCGACACAGGCTGACATGTTCGGCAAGCCAAAACGGGACCATTCAATCAGCTAAGAAACAAACCCCCTCGTGTGGCATTCGCTTTGCCAGAAAGTCTACCAGCGAAAATTCGGAGTCCACCCAGTCGCCGTCGATGTTGTAATACACCGAGGCGAAGCAACCGCTGCAACGCGCCGGGCACACGTGACATGTGTCTGCTCCGTTCCACGAGCAGCGAAATCTGAAAATTTTCTTCATCCAGCTCCAATCACCCCGGATTTCTGTAGTTTGAAAAACCAGGCCATCGCGGCAAATTGGTTGACCTGCGCAAGATGCCATGCGTGGTGGCAACTCCTCACCATTTGGCCCTCTGACAGGGTGCGCACCAGACCATAGGTGATTAATTGACCACACAATGCGGCGCCAAATTGCATTGAGCGTGTGGTACTTCCAGAGCAGGCGTTCAGGAATCACCGTGAGCAGGAACCTGCTGTATCTAATTGATCGTGGCCGCCAAAGTGGCAGACTCATAAACAGAGCCACCACGCTTTCTTGGCCAAAAGCAAACTTGACAGAAGCCGCATCTCCGTATAATCCTATCGGTACGTGGCGCGTAGTACTACAGCGCTTTGCAAAGGGCTCATTGTGTGCTCTTGCGTGCCTCCAGTACTCTTCCACCAAGCAGTTCGGCATGCATAATCCAGCTTCATTGAAGAGAAATGCCATGATTGCATGTGGGTCCATACAAGGCCAGCTCACGAGGTCAAACTTTTTGGGTGACTTCTTGTTGGCCACTGGGATTTGGATATATTCAATTTCCTTTGACTCACCAAACGGACGTGCGTAGCAACTTGACAACCAGTCGTGCATAGCAAATGTGTTTCGCAGCCTGCGATGCCTGCAGGGTCACCTGTTTCGGGGTTGTTGAATGAAGCGGTCAGATCAGACACTAGCACACTCATGCATTTTGTAAAATGGCAAATCAAGTTGCTAGCTAATATTTCATTCACCCAGGCAAGCCGCTATATCTGCAGTTTCCAGGATGCGCCACCAGTCTCGAGAAGAATTGTCTGCAGATAGGCCACCCAATCGTTTAACCGTAGGATTGAGAGATGCTTCTCCACAGTCCTGAGCACAGCGCTGGCGTTTGTGTGTAGAAAAACCCTTCAAACCTTTTGATGTTCTTTTTACCTGACTTGTGCAGGGTATATATACAAAACAACTAAACTTTCCCTAGCTAGGGCTTGATATCTTATACATGTTACACGCATGCACGTATACATGTTCACGCGTGTCACCACCTGCCCCGCGCGGCCCAGGCTCGGCAACGTGAGAACGCAGCGAGCGCATGGCCTTGCCCACGGTGCTCCCCTCGGCGCATCAGACTCTGCGGAGTTCTTGCAGGGCTGACCACTCAAACAACTGGGGATCAGATCATGGTTTCTATAGGTCCATTGTTCCACCAGCCAGCTGATTTACACGGGTCTACTTTGCCATATGGCATTTAAACTGATTTGTACAGGATGATCAGGGGTTCCATGAAATGAGTCACCACCCTTGAATGTAACAACTCAATCCAGTTAATAGCGAGATTTTTTCAAAAAGCCCTTCCCAAAGCCAGCTGGACGCCCTTACTGCCAAGCGACTCCAGAGCACACATCATCTATAGCGTTGAGCAACGAATTTGAAAAAGCAGGTGCCGCAACACCTGCGCGAGCGGGTAAACTGTGTTGATCTCTTTGCGTGCAGGTAAGATGTCACAATGTACGCCTGCTCTATGTATACAGCCATGCGCAATCTTGCAAGTTCTGTTTTCTGTCAGCGCTAGCCCGCAAGTGTGCATTCACACACAAGTCTATGGCAGCAGCCACCTCGCTCAACCCCAGATAAGATCTAAATCATGTACTCACTTTGTGTATGCAGCACCGGCTGCAACTGGCCAAGGGCTATGCCTGTCAGTCAACACGTACTGTTTTGAGGAGCTAGGTCACCAAAGCTGCTTTGTAATTTGCAGTTGGTAGCATGCAGTGAAGAGGTGTTGAAAATGTTGGGGAAAGCCCTGACCAATGGCAGCCCTATTGCTGCATAGAAAGCCCCCAAGCCCTGCAGTAGCAAGGTGTGCAGAATCATTTCAGATTGCTGCGTGCAAGAAACGATTTGTATTCAGTGATAATCGCATCAGCTTTCTTCGCAAGTGCTGGAAGCTCAACGTCCTCTGGCAAATACTCAACTGACATGAATCTCAACTGTCTCTCCCCAAAAATGGTGATTCGATTCATATAAGGGTATGCTGTGTTTGGATTGATTATTTTTTGGAAATAGCACACAGTCAGGTGAAAACCAAAAGCATGAAGATTCCACTCATGTCCTGCATTCCATCCAGCATGGCGTGGATCTCCTTGCGGATATCCTTCAATTTTTCCTTTTGATTTTGGATCTCCTCAGAGATGGCCTCCCGAATGGCAGGCGTCCTTGGCTTTGCGCAGGGTGGCCGAGGATGGAGAAGGGAATGCAAATTGTCTTGGGCATTTCAAATAACCCCCTTTCAGCCTAGTTCTCATCCCAGAATGTGTAATCGGTTCAGAATCGGATGCCCGCCCATGCCAACATGGATGCAGGAAGTCTGAAAAATTGTCATCGGTCGATATGGTGGAATTTCTCGGCATTTTGCAACATTAGCCCAAGTGCAGAATCACGCTGGGAACGCAGGCGCTTTATGTTCAGCTCGTGACCACCAATCTTTTCGGAACAAGCAATGGCCGACCTATGAGGAAGTCCTTTTTTTTTTGGCTTCTTGCACTGCAACCCTTTCACAAGTGGAAGAAATGGAGCAATCGATGTTGGGCTATCGAGTACAGAAAGAAGCTGCATCACCCAAGCAATATTATGTACAAGCTAGTTGTGTCATTTTGTCACTCAATTCACCCGTCTTGTGCGGCACGCTTTTAATTGACCGATCGACGGTTTACTACCCACCATGTCAAGCCAAATGAGGGACATGCATGCTTTAGTGGTGTTGGACCAAACTAGATCCAGCAGTCTGTTACGGCTGCTTTCTTTTCCAAGCTTTGCAATTTGGGCATTGGAGTCGGAATGTCATTAAACCAACCGACTGCAGGGTTGATGTGTCTCTGAGACTCGCCTGAGGCCCTGGCAGCTTGCCAACATGCTGCTCCTTCGCCGAGGCATCGATCAGCGTGGAGTTGATTTTGGCCAGCGCCTGCAAAACCACACAAAGGATACCAGGGCAGGATTCGACACGGCTGGTTTTACAGGTGTTGTTTTTATGTCTCCCTGGCTGTTTTTCAAAGTGCCTTTTTTTACGTCTTTGGGTCGGTTTTCCAACGCAAAAAGGGCACTTTCCAACAATGTCAAAATTGTCACACTCACTCCATTCCAGCAGCCACATATGTTCTATAGAGCGATTGCCCTTGCCATCCAATGCATTGTTTTCTGCGTGTATTTGTTGTCCCTTGCCTTGCTTCCTTCGCGGCACCTGCTCTTTTGCTCTATTTTAGCCAGCCGTTCGTCTTCTTTTTTCTTTTTGGCTTCTTCCTTCTCCTTGCGCTTCAGCTTTTCCTCTTTGGATTCTTTCTTTGGCTTGCTGCCGCTTGATTTCTTGCATTTGCTGCTCTTACTCTTGCCGCCCTTGTTGCCCTTCTTCTTCTTCTTGCTGGCCTCCTGCAGGCAAGTAAGAATCAATGGTATATATATATAGCCTCAAGTAGAAAGCTGAACGCGGGTGAAAGTCAGCTTTTGTCGACTCACGCACGCAGGCAAACGCACAAACAAGAATCTGCACGCATACAGCTGCAAACGCGTGCTCGTACGTACTATACTATATTCAGCTGCACGTACCCTGACAAGCGATCCCGTCCTTGCCGTGCTGAGAACGAGATGCCTCTTCATCATCATCCTCATTGCGGCTGCTGCTGGCATTTTCATCAGCACCGTCCGCGTCATCATCATCGTCGTCAGTGCCCTGCTCAGAGGACTCAGAAGGACAGCGCTTGGACATGGCCTTCTTTCGCTTTTTGTCGGGAGCAGCATCAGCAGACGCCGCCGAGAAGATCTCGTCAAGCACCGTGTCGCGCGTCTCCTCGATGTACTCAGCATCCCAGACCAGGTATAATCGCAGCTCCTGAATGCGGCTCTCACAGGATTGTCAGAGCATGTTAGCTGGTTGCATCAAACTGTCACAACACGCCATATATTAATTCGTGGTATGTCCATCAACTTGCTGCTCTACCATGCATTGCGCACTTCAACATTAAATGAGCTGCATCGTAGTAGGGTTAATCTCTGTTGCAGATTCTCACCCATCACCCTTCCTCGTCACCAACCGCGTCAGGATGCCACTTCGTTTGGCTGGATTTGGTCTCCTCATCAGCAAGCTTAGTCTGAGTTATGCGTCCTGCCATCTCCTTATTGTATCGCTTCTCCAGGTCCATGCGAGTCATCCAACGCCGGCTGCCTCGCTGTCGTTCGCTTCGCCTCTGCTTAATCTGAACGTACAGCTCAGACTGCTTCCATTTCCCATCGCACATCATCCATTGCTCCATCAAAACTTGTAGCTTGTCAGAACCTTACATCGCGGTGAAATGAGAATATGCAACTGTCAACATTATTAATGTTTGCGTTCGCCAATTATCTGGGGGCTGTTGTCAGTTTGCACCCTGCAATTCTTGTGAATCTAACCTCCGTCACAAAAGACATAACATGCTGGCACGCTAGACGAGTCTCAATATCGTGAACCTTTACCAGCAAGGCGGATCTCTTCTGGTGTCCGGCTACCTTAGCTTGTGCGGCTCGATAGGTCCGTTCCGTTTTTTACAGCTGATCGATATGTTAGGAGGGATGCCAAAATGCACTCGCCAGGGTGCTGGTCAAGGATCTTGAAAAACGCATGAATTTTGCATGCTGTGCTTTTTCCGCTTCTGTTTTTGGGCGCCTGCCCTTGGGCACCTTGGCCACTTGGTCTGCTGAGTCGTGCTGCGATGTGTGCTGGGATGTGTGCTGGGCTGGCTGTTGCTGCTGATGCTGTTTGCTGCTGTTGTCTGCGTGATTGCCCTTCTGAGTGTTGTCGAGCTGTGTGTCAGCAGGCTGTGTGGCAGGCTGGCTGACAGGCGAAGCGCTGCTGGGGCTTGGGTCAGGGAGCTGGCCCCAAGTTGCTGGCCGCCCTAAACTGGTTGTCACTGCGTTTGCGACTTGCTTGTGGTGCTTTGCTCCTGGTGTGAGGGCTGGTGTTTCCTCCTCATCTTGCTCTGTCTTCGTCGTGATGGTTGGTTTTGCTACTGAGTCAGAATCGCCTGTACTTGGCTGGCCAGAAGTTGCAGCACTTCCTGAGGGTGTGCCAGGCTTGGTTTGGCTTGCTGCACCGGGGCTGGATGTCTGAGGGTGGGCCTCCTGCGGGGCAGTCAGTGGGGGGATCTTAGTTGGCTCGCCTGCGGCTTGCTGCGGCGCTGCGCCATCATTCGCACGTGGATCTTGGGACTTCTCTTCTGGCCCGTTCTTGCTTGCAGTTGGTTCCTTCATTTGTGTGAGCCTCTTTTTTTGAGCGCGTCCAGCTTTGTGTGTCTTCTTCGATTTGGTCCGCTTTGCGATGGCTTTCTTTTTGCTTGGCTTTGCATTTGGTTTGCGCACGCCCCTTTTCGCAGACCTGCTCTTCACGTGTGCCTTCTTCCCTAAGGTTGGTGCAACACTTTTGGGAGCCCTTGCTTTCTTTGATTTCAAAGTGCCACCGCCCTTGATCACCTTTCCTTTCTTATCTGCCCTCTTGTTGGAGACCTTGGGCCAGCTGTTTTTTTCTGATGGCAACGTGTCCCTCCTGCGGATTTTGTCCTTTGGGGTGTGCACCACCTCGTCTGGCGCAGGCATCGGCTGGGAAGACGGCGCAGGTGGCATCCTCGCGTTGGCGAAGGCTTGCTCGTCGGTCGCTGGGATGGTGGAGGCAGTGCTCGTAGTACTGCGTCCTGCAAAACACACCAACACCCCCGTTGAATGATCAACCTAGTGCAGATTATCACATCAACATGTCAGGCTAAGATCAACTGATGTTTGCCAGTTCAAGCAACGACGATATCTAGATCCAGCGCGTGTAAACTAGATAGATCAAATTCAGTCCTGTAGCAGGAGAACCTGTTGGTGGCAACCCAGGAGGCGATTGAAGGTTAGGTGGACTGCGAAGATCATGCCCTTTGGGTTCAGCTGACCTCGATTCACGGACAGACAACTGGCCACTGCGTGGCAATTTGATTTGCTCGTCAACCAGGGCAAGTACGTGGGAAATCTTGATACTGATGAAATGGTTACATCCATCAACATGAAATTTGGTGATAATATGGGGACCTTGCTAAGACTAGGACAGTGCCGCACCCCAAGGAAGTTCTTCAGCAGACAACGGGTACTTAAGCACCCTTTCCATAGAGCAGACTGCAGCATCAAGTTCTGCCTGCCTCTTGGCTCTGTCAGCCGCACTTGCCAGGACTGATGCCACGTCAACAGGCATGGCTGGCGCCAGCCCCAAGAAGCTGCAAATCTGGGCCTAAAACCCTCAACATACATTTTGGAGACCCTGACAAACGGGGGCCGGGGGAGTGGAAATGTTTCACGCTTCAAAATGGCCGTTCACGCCCTAAAAAGGCCGTTCACGCTCGTTTCACGGGGGTTTCACGGTGTTTCACGCTCTCATGTTGCGCGACGTCATTCCATGGCCAAGCTGGCATTGTAAATGTCATATGGCTGACTGACCTTAGGACCTTGTCAGCAGTGCAATTTCACCCCATTTCAAGTTGCACACGTGCATATATACAACCCATGCAGCCATGCCACACGAGTCTTGTCAAGACGTGTCCCCTCGAACATTGAAGGCGCACTTCGCATTCCGAATTATTCCATTGCAGCACAGTGTGTGTGTTACACAAGTTTGTTGGACAAGTTCGATCAAACGTATTCGGTGAGCACACACGCTAGCATAGCGCTACAATTGCACTGATCAATCAATCCAGTCCTTTTTGCAGGACAGGCTTGTAGTTACCAAGCTCTACCTCACGGCGCAAAAAGGCTTTCAGCGGCCCCAGGGTCGCGTGCTTCCAGTTGTAAGGGGCCTGAGGCAAACAGCGCATTGGCAAAATTGGCTTTGACTGATTTTTGTGAAGGTGTGCATGTGAAGTGGCCTTCGAATCCTTTTTATTGCCAACACCAAGCTAGCTATTTGCATCTTTAACTGACATTGTTCCAAGTCTTGTGAGATACATGAGTCCGACCCTGACACCGCATGATTATATTATGACCTCTTGGCTTAGCTGCAAATGCACAGGTTGTGGTTTACAAGGCCAGGGGTCTTGGTGAAATGAGACATTGCATTCTCGATTCGAGAAAACGCACACCCAAAATGCAAATATAAGTTCAGATTTGTTCGGGGAGGTTGTCAGCCCCACGGTTCCTCACCTAAACGCCCAGCCTTGCGAGGCTGACCCATCTTGTCCTTGAACTTGCCCACAATGTCGAGGCGGGTGTCCGGCTCCTCGTTGGCCTAACACAGCATGCAGGAGGGCAATGTTGCTGTCATTCCCAGGCATGGCCAAGTCTTTTACTGCCGTGTTAACCAACAACAGTAGCAGCCATGCAAGCCTAGGAGCCATGCAAGCCAAATGTAGGCGAGCAATCACTTGTCCATACTCCTGTGGATACGCCTGGCTGCGCTTCATTCCTTGCGCTCCAGTCCTTGGGTGCATGCAGCATTGTCGCATTGACCATGATCTAGATCTAACTTATGAACTGACCCGTGTTGGATTGATTGCCCTTGGAATGCACCTTTTGCCTTTAGATCGTAGTTGTGCATCAAGGGTGATTGAGGCCCGGACACTGAGACTTTGCCTGTGCGCTTGCTGATGGTTTTACGCACCATCTGGTGCTTTGCCTTCTTCTTGTTCTTCTGGATCCGGAGCTTGTCACGGCTGGAGAGCTTTCGGTATAGTGACGGCAACCAAGGCCTCAACAGCATGCAACTATATACTGCAAGTCGGTCAAGTCACGCCAATCGACCTGCAAGGCCTACGATGTGATCAACATCGATCAGAACACCGATCAAGTGACTCCTGAGGCGGGGACGCTGTTCCGAAACATATAGTGGGCTTCGCGTTGGCATGGCCATATGCCCCCATGGGACTTAGTCAACAGGTCTTGCTTGCAATGCGCGTGTGTGGTCAGCATTTGAGCTCTTGTCCGTCCATTACACGTGCGTGCGCCATAAACGGTGGGGCTCGGACAACCTCACAGATCCCCATGCCAAAGGTGTGATTTGCAGTGCCAGCCACTGCCAATAAGGAAACCAAGGCATGGAGCTGGAGCTCGGCTGCTCGCATATCAGAAAGCAGGCTCTGGCGGCGGCCAAAAGGGCCAGGAGTACAAATCGGCAAGTGACCCTGGGCACGCAGCGCCCCCGCAACAACTCAACTAACACGATTGCTGCATTGGAAGAATGAAACGGCATGCACATGCCACACGCACACACATCTCACACCAAGATTAATCAAGATCAGCGTGTGCTCAGATGCGTGCATGCAAGGCACAAGTTTGCGTTTTGGATATAGCTTTTGCCTGTATCTCCTAGCGGCCTTTGTGCACTGCGCTTGCTCGTTGCAGCATTCATCCATACAAACGATGAACACGGCGGTCCACCAGCCAGTAATCCACGATCGGATAAGCGAAGTACTAAAGATGTAGCTTGTGTAAATCCTTCCCTCGGTCAAAATAGATCGAGTGTTGGCCATGGTGTGCAAGTTCAACCACGTAAAGAACCACGCACATATCAAAAGTTGGGCTGTGTGCCAAGAACTACTGAGGTCAGAACACAGAGCTCATGTCACCCGCAAGACTGTCCAGGACCAGGTCATACGGAGAGCTTAGCCAAAATGCAGTGAGTTCAACGCGCAGCCCCTTCAACTGCGGCTCGACTTGCACCACAACACCAAGGTCAGGACCACGTCGCTCCGTTCTCTCCTGGCGTGATACCAAAACACGACGACGTAGACATCCATCGTGCTGATGCGCGAAACATGTGCTAGCTGGGATGTGGATTCAAATATTCATCGTTTGCTTGGGACCTTGATTGCATCTTCCTGAACGCACACGCGTACACAATGCACGCACACGCTTACCCATCCAATGTTCTCAGGTACAATGCAAAAGTTGGCTCAACACGCACTGGAGCTGAGACTCAGACTGAATCCTCGCGTGATGGAGCATTTGCCCCCGAAGCAATCAACCGCGCTCAAATCCTGGCGAACGTGAAAGCATCATGACGCTGCGTATGCAACACTGTCACCCGATTGAGTATGTCGGACTCAGTTGATTGATGATGAGTGCGTGACATAATGCCCCCTCTCCCTGAGCCCCCAGCGCGAGAACTGCACTCATTTGGCGCTTGCTGCGCGATATAGTCGCATAGATGTAGCCTGAGCACAGCAAGCAGCTGGGAGAGCCATGTGTGGAACATAAGCAACAAAAAACAGCAACACTAATTTGAGGTTTCGAGTTCCAGGTTCAGGAAAAACGTACTGTAAGGCTGCGGCAATACCAGTGGAGCACCCCAAAACACAAGAAGACGGGAGGTTCGCGCAGACAAGGCAATTGGCTTGCGCTGCCAAGCTTTCACCATCGGTGCAGGATGAGGCTTGAAAGGCAAAATCTCACATCCAGCAACGAAGGCCATCAACACAATGCAGGTCAGACTTGAGTAGCACAGCCAAGGTCAACTACCAGGTGTTGCGTTGTTGCAAACCAAGTTCAACACCTTCTTTCTCGCGAGGCACTGCAAGTCATCACCGTGCACATGTGCCCCTTCCCTGCTTGTGCCCAAACATGGCCGGGTTATAGTACCACGTGGTCAGGTGATTTACTTCACATACTTCTAGACTGCTCCTTTTTGCCTTAACGGTGTGGGCCCAAGCACGGCACGGCAGTGTGTGCGATAAGGAAATAAAACCCACACACCAACATGTGGCGCATGTTCCAACTGGGCTAGTGGCAAAAATGCACGACCCCCAGACTGCACATTCACAGGATTTCCCTGCGTGAGTCTCCTCCCCCGTGTCATCCAACAAGCCCATGTTGAAGTTCCTGCCAGGCAATCATGTCGGCAAATAGGGAGTTGACAACGTCCAAAAAGCAAACCCGCCTTGCTGTTGAATCAGCGTGATGCACACTTCGTCCAGGCCGCCTGGCAAGCGTACGTGTGGGACTTCAAGAAAGCGAATCCGCTAAGCCCTGGCCTCAGCTTCTTTTCGGTGGTGGCACCCAACCCGCAGTCCGTAGTGCTAGGAACCACCTTGCTAGTTTCAGCACCAGCCCAGCGCGCAAGCGTTCATGCACTTCAGCAGTCTGTGTTGAAATCGACTGAAATGCCCTGGGCCTAATGATTCTTTTCGGTCAGGAGAAGGGTTGTAAGGGCCACACGAGTGTTCAGCACCACCGTGCTTTGACCAGGCGATGCTCACACCTTTGGACTTGTTCACCTGGCAAGTGTTGGTGCAGATCCATGCATGGCTTTCACATGGCTGAAGCGCATGTTGCAAGGCGTATTCAATACATGCAAGTTGCAAAGAGTAGCACACCAAGTTCCCGGCTTTTAGGAGGGCGCCGTGCGTTGTGTTGATTTCGGAAAGTCTGTCTTCCGGCACTGGCTGCACATAGAAGCTTGCCAAGCCAGACATGGCGTGGCCCAGCCTAATCAGATTCAGCTTCCATGAATTTCCAGACTGGAATCATTATGGGTCTCATGGATGTGCCGTCTGGGGCCCTGGCAACACTCCAATCCGTCCATGCTTTCCCACCGTCACTGGTGGCAGGTCCTCCCTGGGCTGGAGGGTGAACGACCTGGCAGGGCTAGCATGGGCGGACAAGTCGAGTTCTATCAATCAAAGCATGCGTGGTTTTTAGTGGCTGATGTACTGTAAGGCCCATTCAGGCAGCTGGTGCCTTTTTCAAATGCAGTGATCACTCACTCGGGTTGGCTGACGTATGGCTGCGCGGCTTCGAACACAAAGCTGGTTTAGCTGTCCATTCACCGACTCAAACTTGGATAAATAGAAACGTTAACAGGTTCAACTTTGAAACACTGCTGCACGTCTCGTACTGAGGCCAGGACCAAGCACCGCCAAGGCCACTGGGGATGTGAAGGAGCGGGTCTTTCGCTGCCAGTTTTCGAACAAGTTCAAAGTTGGCTTCCTCGCAATTCAAGGCTTGATTGAAAGTAACATGATTCCCAATCTTGAAACTCATCACTGGTCCTTGCGCGCTTCGAGTTGCTCCCGCTTCTCGGCTTTGCTTTCATCGTGAGCTTGAGGCTTGCTCCCTACGGCCCTTTTATCAGGCATGCTCCCCGCAGCCCTTTCATCCGGCTTGCTCCCCACGGCCCTTTTATCAGGCTTGCTCCCCACGTCCGGATCTTCAGGCTTGCTCCCTACGGCCCTTTCATCAGGCTTGCTCCCCACGGCCCTTTCATCAGGCTTGCTCCCCACGGCCGGATCTTCATCTGCGGCTGCAACATCTGGTTTTGCTGCTGCTGACTTAGCTGCTGTCATGCGAGTTTGTGCTGCCTCACACTCGTTTGTCGGCGCATCATCCTTTGCAGGCTCAGGTTTCTGGCTAAGTTTCTTCTTCTTTTGTGGGCTTTGAGATGGGGACCTTTTGCTGTTGGCCTCATGGAGGAGGGCAAGCCGCCTAGACGATTTGGCACGCTTCAACCCTTTTCTTGATCTTGTTTGGGCTGGCTCCTGCTGTGTTTTCTTGCTTTGCTGCAGCTGTGCTGGTAGTGACCTCTTTGTCAGGGGCCGTTGCGCTATCTTTGGAAGCGCGTCTTTTTTTGGAGGGCGGGTCGGCTGCCCCGGCATCATCATTTGCCTGTGCGTCACCTGGGTTGCTCTGCTGGCTCTTTTTGCTGCCTCCTCTCTTCCCCCTACCCCGACCCCGACCCCGTCCTCGCCCCCTCCCATTCGGCTGCTCGTCCTCCTCCTGTGCATATGCCTTGTCAGGATCTTCCTCGGCTTCCGTTCCTTCGCGCGCCACTTTTCGAAGGAGCGCCTGGGCCTCAGGACTGATTGCTGGTCCAGAGTAGTAGGACATCTCTTGTAACTTGTGACTTAATCAATGAGGGGCGCAGTCGTGCAAAAAGCCATGCATGGCATTGACGAATCCAATTCGTTCAGAGTTGAAAGGGGGATCCATAGATGGGCAACGCTGGGCATGAAAGGCCACCCTAGCCTGCAACAAGCTCTCCTGCGAGTTTGCAAACTCGCCCTCCAGGGATTTCTCCATGTCTTGAGCCTGTTCTGCCAGAGATGCTGGCACGGTAGGCATGGGCACAAGAGGCTGTCGATCCTGCCAGCGGATGGAGCGAGCGCACGCGTCTTGACGTATCGTTTACGCGCATGCCGAATATTGCATGCGTGTTCAAACATCATCATAGCAACGTGGTGTCTACCATGCTCACAAGTTGAATAAGCTTGCATGCGTCAATCCCTGGTAAATAAAACCTGTGACTTGTACATTGTGTATTTGCAAATACCCTGGAGCAAAGCTGTTTTTTAGTTTCAATAGGCCGGCCTTGTGGACTCCTTTTTCCACTTTTTGCTCATCTTCTGAATCCAACAGCACCTGCACTGCCTCAAAGGCTTTGGCCTGGATTGAATCCTCCGGCTCTTGCCCAGGCACTTGCTCGGGCGCTGCGACGCTCCTGCCTTCTGCAGGGCACTCAGCTGCTGGTTCTGGCACAGGTGTTGGAGCACGCGGGGGCAAACCCTCCTCCTCTTCTAGAAGCATTTGCTCATGAAGAACAACTGGTTCCACTTCTTCATCTGATGTAAGCGCTTCCTCTTCGGCGGGGTTTTCACAACTTCGTTTGGTGACTCCTAGTCCTGAAGTTGCACTGGCCGGGTCGCTGGTGTTTGCTCGCTGGGGGGTTTCAACTGGGTCTTCGATCGGTGAAGGCAACTGGGTCTCTATGAGGTGTTCTGGGTGTGGACTATCAGGCACCACGTAGGCCTTGCAAACATGACCCGAAGCTGCAGCAAGAGGCTGCTGAGTTTCGGCATTGTCCATCTGGGACACAGTCTTCTCCAGTTCCTGCCAATGGAGCGTGCACGCATGTCATGTTGTCATGTCTGCACTGGGGTCAGCGTGGATCTTGCTTTTGGACGTATCGTTTTGAATGAGCTTCGTGGCTTCAAGCTTCACACAAGTCTCAACCCAGGCCTGGCTCTTCAGCTTCCTGATGCCACGCCCGCGCGAGGGCTTTTTCTTTCCGTTGAAGAGCTGGCCAGACTCCTGGCTGGCACAGAGATCGGTAGCGCTCACTGCGCCAGAGGGTGTGGCTAGCCACACACCCGCAACATGTATGACACACGCGCAAAAAACAACTTCAAACATATAATTTAACACACGGCAGACAAAGAGAGAGAGAGAGGGAGAGAGAGAGGAGAGAGAGAGAGAGAGAGACTCGAGACAGAGAGAGACTCGAGACAGAGAGAGACTCGAGACAGAGAGAGACTCGAGACAGAGAGAGAGAGAGAGACAGACAAACAAGCCCAAACAGACCAGACAAACAGACAGACATGGCAGGCAGGCAGGCAGGCAGGCAGGCAGACAGACAAACAGACAGACAGGCAGCCAAAGACCGAGACAAAGACAGTGACAGAGACAGACAACAAACGATAACAAACGTGCAGGACATGACAAACGACAAACACACAAGCAAGCGAGCAAGCAACACAAACACACAAAACAATCATTGAACACAAAACAACAAACAAGCCAAACAAAACAAACAAGCCAAACAACCCAAACAATCAATCAAACAAAAGTCAAGCAAGCAAGCAAGCAAACAAACAATCAAAAATAACACAGCACGCACACAAACAAACAAACAATCAAACCTCGATTAAACAAACAAACAACCAAATACACATGCACAGACAAAACAAGTATACAATTGCAAGAAAACAAACAACAATCAACACACACACACACAAAGAGCTCATGCTTGCATGTGCATGTGTGTATATACTAGGCAGCATCTTAACTGAGGATTTTGGAGCGCTCCTCTAATTTGGCATAGATCACTTCTTTGATTTGGGCCATCCTGTCATGGCCTTTCCTCGGGTGAGCCGAGTGGGTGAGCCGAGCAAGAAAATGCATCAGTTGGTCAAGGACAACTGCTCCTGACATGGTCATAAATTCACATGAAAGTGCTACTTGGAATGATTTGAGGGTTGCACCGGCTCCCACCATTGCGTTGGAAACGCCGCATCGCGTAGGAGGCCAGCGAACGGTGCAGCCCCGACTCCACAGATGCCCACATCTGACAGGGCAAGCGCGCAAGCAAAGTCATGCGTTGATTGATCTTATAAGACTTGCACGCTTTAAACTGCGTTCAAGTGACCAACGTTTGGATGCTTCTTAAGCTTTCGACTGTTTTTAAACTTGCGGATTTGTGATTCAGTGAGGGGCCAAATAAAGCGGCAGGCCTGGTGCTCCCGCATGGTCAAGAAGGGGTTCAGCTTGTAGGTGAAAGAGGTCTCTGCCAAGGCGTCCTTCGCACGTGTTTCCGTGCTCGTGCAATCCACTTAAATCACTGATCATGTACTGCAATTGGTTTAATAGCATGTGAACCGTATGCCACATTATATACACACTCCACACAAAGCTGCCATGCGTAGACACGCGTTTGCTTTTTGCTCCTCTATCTCCTTGATGCGAGGTACATCATCGGCAAACGTTGCTAGAAATTGCATTCCGAACTCCCAGTTGGATGGCATTTGCATCTGGCAGTGCGGCAACTGCTCATGCATGGAACATCAGCCATGTGTGCTGAATAAGAAAAGGCCCATAGCGCCTCTATCTCACCCAGTTGGTTGTTGTCCAAGTCCAGAAATGTGAATTTTGGGACCTGGCAAAGTCATGACCCGCATGGGTCTCTGCAGGAGTCATGTTCTTCAACTAATATGATGTGTGCGTGGCCTGCCTGCTTGTCTTTGGGCTTCAGCCCATGCCGGATTCGAAGTGCCTTGCGGCGCTCTGCGAGGTAGCCCGTCTGTAGGATCAAGTCCTTGTAGAACTCCTTGGAAGAGAGCACTACAACCCTGGCCGTTTCACCAGTGTCCCTCTCAATGTCGAATCTCGGAGAAAAACAAAGAATCGATCAAGGAACCTTCAGCAGGCTTATGCGCCTTGCGCTCTTTTTTGAAGGGCATCCGGACATGGCTGCTCAGGCGAAGCTTGCTCGTGCCCGTTTACCAATCATGCATGTTTGAGCTCGTAGTTGACTGGATCGACTTGTCAAATGCTCTTTTGAAAGTGTTGATTGCTTTGTATGACGGTGGAAGCGACCCTGATTGGCCATGCGCATGCTGTTCAAACAAAGCTGCATCTGGGAGGTAAGTGCATGGCTGCCACGTGTGCACGCGAGATAAAAAGGGGGGCCGGACCTTGAGCGAACAGCTCATCCGGGTCAATCAAGTGGTCGCCGTCCAACACTTCCAGAGCACCTAGGGACACACGGGAGATGACATGTTGTAGTTTCATCCTGCTGACAACAACTAGGGTTTCCACGTCTCTGCAACGCCCTTCGCATTGAAGTACAAATGCAAAGGCCTCAGCCCCCACGCCCTCAAAGTCGATCGATCTATATTAATTCACAATATGAGTCTCCGGCCACTCCAACTCGCTCACGTCGAAGCCGTGCATCGACATCAGACAGGGCGCATGATCGATCGGACCAAAAACCCTTGTGTTAATCCGAATTGGATCGATTGGGGGCATTGAGTGATGACTATAGGTTGAAAGGGTCGATTTAAAAGCTCACTGGCTGCTTGGTCACCACCACAGAGCCCAAAACCTGCAAAGAAAGGCCTTTCGATCCTTCAAAAGGCCGAGCCGTAAAGGCCTTTGTTTTAAAGGCCTCCGACCCCCAGGGTAGGGCAAGCACACACAGGCCGTCTTGTCTAGCTACCTGACACGCAGGGTGAACCAGTCTGAAAAGAAGATGGTTCGGGTGCATCCACGCTGGACTGGTGAAGCTTGGCTGAGAACAGGAAAGTTTAGTGGGGCAGCCCCACGCTGAAGTGGCGCAATATAAAAACGCAAGTTGAAACTGGATGCAAACCTAGTATAGAAAAAATGGCAACATGCACGCTGGAGAGGAATATTGTTAGGCCAAACTTGGTTGCGGTCTGGCAATAACGTTAGGCAAGAGCATCTGGCACATTTGCGCCGGCCCGGCGCAAGTCCAAAGGCACAGTGGCTACAAATAGGGCAATGTCAGTAGAAAAACGGGTTTGTGCCGGCACGGCGCAAATCTGTTGCAATATTGGCCACTGTCAGGCAAGAACGTCACACATTATGTATTGCCAGCTGCTGGGCTGGTGTGCGTGTGTGTGTGTGTGTGTGCGGGTTTGCGCCGGGCCGGTGCAAACCCCCATCTTCAAGTTGGACTTGACCTCGCCTATGTGTAGCCACCGTTGTCTTTGGATTTGCGCCGGGCCGGCTTGAACACACCAAATGTTCTTGCCTGACTGCGGCCAAATGCGCATTACATTTCCGCCGGGCCGGCGCGGACCCATTTGAAAGCTGACATGACTTTGCCTATTTGTAGCCACTGTTTTTTTTGGATTTGCTCCGGGGTGGTTCAAATGGGCAGGGTTACGAGACATACTGGAATGACAGGTAAGGTGCTCGCACACACACACACAGATTCACACATATGCACGCACACATGTATGCATACACACACAAACATGGCCTCTGTGTGTTCGAACGGACATTGAGTTGCTGCAACATGTCTATTTACGTGTTTTGTTACACAACCCTTTCCAATACCCAAAACCTCCCTTTCCAGGCAAAACACATAATGCAAAGTAAAGAGGCCACAGTTTGGTCTAAGATGCACATGGTTGTTGTTGGGAAGCATTTTGCATTTTTGCTTATCGTGGTTTAGTGGTGGAAATCCAACCACTTAACTACTAAAATCTAATTTGTTGCTCCCCTTCCAACGTCAACCAAGAGACTCCGATAAAACGAAAATCGCCTTCCCCTCGCAATGCGTGGCAGGAATCCGAACCACTGACGACTCGTTCACTCAAACCAACCCGACTCCCGTTCGCCAAAATGAGACGCAGCATTTTGCCGCAAAAACAGTTTGCCTAGATGGTGCTGACATTCATACCTTTTGGAGTCCACTCGCCATTTCACACCCTAAAGAATGTGTTTGCATGTACTCCTGGAGCACCCTTCGTTACCTAAATTTCTGCCCTTAGCCCAAACGTATTGCAAAACCAGGGGTCGTCACCAACATATGGTAAACGTACACTTTTTCCTGCTTCGAGCGTTTTTCCCAAAACCGGGCTGGTTGGTCCTCCAAGATGATCTTTCGTTGAATTGTCGAAAGGAGCGAGCAGAAATCGAAGTGCAAAACGAGCGCAACTATCCGCAAAACGAGCGCAAATATCCGCAAACGAGTGCAAATTTAAAAACCGTAACAATGCCCGCCTTCCTCTGGATGGAAGAAGGGGATTTGGTCGAGCGTTTTTCGGGGGGCGAGCGTTTTTTTGGGGGGTCGAGCAGAAATCGGTGATTTGAGCGTTTTGTTCTGGTACCTTAAAAAAAGGGCACGTTGGGTGCCTCAGGCTTGTTTATGTTATAAAGAGCTCTGGGCTCTGGGGGCAGGACAAGCTCATGAGGGTCCGGTACTTGAGGATCCCTTGTTATTTCAGACTGGGATTTTGGTGGAAATTGCCGATGTATGCGGGCCGCGCCGGGCCTTCCTCATATGTTCGCTTTGTGGGTAGAGATGATAGAATTTAAAAAAAATTGAGCGGGGGGCCACTTTTTTTTTTTAAGAGCGGGGAAGTTGTGGACGATCAGGTAGCAGTCACCTTGGACGGGTTGTATTTTAGAGCTACCGAGGACCCCCCAAGGCTCGGGCAACCCTGGGTGTTGAACCTCTGAGTTCAAGCCAACATTTTCAGGACCTTTCAGAAAGTGAAGCACACACACAATCAAAAGGATCCATCGCATGCGTCCCTGAAATCAAACGCTATTTGGCCTCTCACAGGCGATGTCTCGCTTCGGGTGGGCGTCCACACCGTCGACCAGAAAAACAAGAGCTTGCTTTGGGGCTTGAGCCGGGAGGCAAGCACTAGTCTTTGCATGGCGTTTGATTTGTTTAGTTGCTTGCGGCTGTTTATGTTTAGCTCGGTCCCCCGTAGTGCCCTTGCCCCCTTTTTTGGGGGAGGGGTCCCTTATTCTAACCTCTCTACTGGAGAACCTAGTTGGTGCACTGCCAACAACTTTGTTCTTGCGCCAAAGGCCAAAGGGGAGGGGGGTGGAGTTTTGCTGCAGAACGCTTTTCGGGATTGCTAAAGGGAGAACCTCATAATGTAGGACTAGTTTGAGGGGCTATGGGTCATGCACAACTAAAGCGATCTTGTGGTTTGGGGGTAGGGGCCAAGCACGTGTTACTACAGGACTCGAGTTCATGTCCAGAACCTCTCAACAGGCTTATTAGCAGCTAGTTTGGGCTCCCTCCCCCCTCCCTTCCCTCCCCCCAGGCCCCATGAAAACCTGTTGGGGAGTATGTTCTTGCTTCTTGGACAATGACTGGGGTAGACTTAGGATACAATTTACATTTTAGCAGTGACTCAAAGTGAAGCAAATAATAAAATATACTTTCCATAACTTTCCCTAACTCCAATCATGTTTTGTTTATTAGTTTTAGCTTTTTATTTTTGTTTTTCAGGGTCGGTGGCTTTTCGGCTTTTTGGCTTTTGTGGCTTTCACGTGGGTTTTTGTGGCTTTTGTGGCTTTTCATTTCGCATCATCTGCATTCACAGTTCCTCTCTGTTCGCATCCTCTGCATTGCCAGTTCCGCTGCGGCAGGTGGCTTTTTGGCTTTTTGGTTTTTTGGCTTTTGGCGGCTTTCTGGCTTTGGCTTTTCGCATCCTGATGCTTTCCCAGTTGGTTTTTGGCCTTGGCTTCCTGCATCATCAGCATCGCAAGTTCCTCTCTGGGCCCCCCGCCACCCCCCTTTCGATTAAAATGCACGCCTAATTGAATCATCACTTTTTCGATCATCATGCGACAGCTACTTTTTAGATTCTTTGCCCCTATTTGTTCGATCATCATGGGGGGGGGTGGCTGCCGTTTTACAGGGATTAGTTTGCCCGTATTTGAATCCTCACTTGTACCATGAGGCCTTGCCGCAGAGGAACTGATGACCCCCCTGCTGTTTTTTTTTAAATTTTTTCTTGGCCCTACTTGAATCATCACTTTTTCAATCATCATGGGGGGGGCTGCCGCCCCCCCCAACCCCCCCGCGATTTTTTGGACTTTTTGCCCCTAATTGAATCATCACTTTTTTCGATCATCATGCGACCGATCCTTTTTAGATTCTTTGCCCTAATTTTTCGATCATCATGGGGGGGGCTGCCGCCCCCCCAACCCCCCCGCAATTTTTTAGACTTTTTCCCTCATTGAATCGTCACTTTTTCAATCATCATGGGGGGGGCTGCCGCCACGTTTTAGGTGTTTTACAGGGATTAGTTTGCCCGTATTTGAATCCTCACTTTTACCATGAGATGCGGGAAGCCAATTTGCTGGTGATGCTGGGGATGTTGGCTGGACATGCGGGGGATGTTGAAAACGATGCTGATGATGTTGACGGACTAGCGTAAAAATACGTACATTTCGCGAGAAAATGCTGTAAATTACAGCATTTTAGTAGCCAGGACGGAAAACAAAAAAAATCCCAAAATAAAACAAACAAATACCCAAATTAAATCTCGACCCTTTCAATGGTCCTGCGCGTGGTGATCCCCCCCCCCAAAACGGGCCGCCGCGCACCTCGGGAGCCTCGGGCACCTTGGGCCCCGAAGGAGCCGAGTCTCGGCTCAGGTCATGGGCGGCACGGACGAGCGGTGCTGCAACACCAAGGGTCGGGGCCAGGCCACTCCAGTGCCAGGCGCCGGCGGCGGGGGGGGGGGAAGGCTTGTCAAGCTCCCCTTTGGCTGGAAGCTAGGTCCCCCAGCGATTGGTGCGTGCAACCTTTCTCACCCGTTTCTTTTTTGGTTGGGAGGGAGGAGTTCCCTATTAAAATTGACTACAGACAAAAAGGGTACCCTTATTCTAACCTCTACTGGAGGACCTAAAAAGGGAATCCAAAAGGAAGCAAACCATTTTTTGTTTGAAATCCTTACTCTTTTTCTGTTTTTCTCAAAAATACTTGTTTATGAGAGGCGGGGAGTGGGCCCTGGAACGCGGTTCTCAGCTCAAGGCGCCAGTGGAATCTCTCCCCACAAGGATACCCTCTGCACTGCTTGATTGGATGTCGGAGGCCTGTCGAATGGGCCGAGAGATGGACACGTTTCCCGATGAAGAGGTTGGTTGCAAGTGCGTGGTTCCCCAAGGAAGCTAACCAAAAGGGATACCCGCCCGCGAACTAAGTAAATTAGTTGACCTTTGGCCGGAGTTCCAAAATAGTTGGTGTCAGTTAGTGTTTGTCGGGTGGGAGGTTTTTCTGGGATCCCTACCTCCTTTAGACCCAAAGCCAATTACAAGTAGGGGAGTGCGCCCCCTTGCATCACTCGTTTTCGTCGCTCGGCATGCTGGACCCTGACAGCACTGAAGGAGATTTTCCTTGCCTGCCTTGAGCCGGCAAAGCCAAAACGAGAAAACACCTGCGCTGACCATTGCTCCTCATTTGCACCTCCTCGCATATCTTGGATCGGCCTGGTTTCCCCGGTAGTGATTTTTTTGTGGGGCGCTGAGTTGTGAGGCAGTTGTTGGTGAAAAGTGCCATTGCTTCTGAACACACACTTGCCATGGTGGATTAATTTCAGAATTGACACACTCAGAGGGGTCCAACTAACATTTTCTGACATGAAGCATGAGCCAGAAGAGTCCCACTTGGGACTCATGCAGTCCCAAATTGATTGTTGAGACCTATCTGATTGCCCCATGATTAGTTTCACAAAAATCCATCAGAGCCTCCCCTGCCCCCAGCTTCCTCCCCCTTCCAAAAAGGGGTTCCCCACAACTTCTTGGCAGCTGAGGTGAAGCAATGCGATCCTGCCTTTAACACGACCTGTGTGGCTCCAAGCAAAATGCAGCTCATTCGAGCCATCCAAAACGCATCAGGTACTTCGCAGGTTAGGGACGCCATAGCTTAACCCGAGGCCCCAAACGCCTTCCCACCCCAGCAGGGGATGTAGTCAGTGACGCTTTTCGGTCGACCAAGGGAGACAGCCCCAAAGGGGGGATCGATCAACTGACGCGATCGCAAGCTGTTGAACACAGATGGGTTTTCGTTCCCTTGAAAGGGTTGTTGGGGAAGCATGGCAACCGAAGCCCGTGCTCGTGGTTCCGATTGCTCTTTCGAGCCATGTCCAGACTCGATTTCGGTGTTCATCTTGGTCTCCCTTCAAAAACTCTAAAACAAAGAGGTTCCTCCCCCCAAAAAAGAAAGCACGAAAACCGTACTCCTTTCCTCCCCCCGTTTTTTTGGTTTAAGTTGTCAGTTTCGGTTCGCCAGCAGGAAAAAAACAACAAGTATTCCTTGCCCCCAATTTCCCTCCCCCCCCCCCCCGGGTATGTCTTTTTCCATTTAAGTAAAAAAAACTTTTCCTTGCCCCCCCCCCCCCCCCCCGGGTATGTTTTTTTGGTTTTTTCCTCCCCCCGGGCGCCCCAAAAAAAAATCCAAAGCCCATGCACCCAGAGGCAGCGGTCAGCAGCTCGGCCTGGTGAAGGCCTTCAACACCAAAGGCCGGTCAGAGACCTGGGAGCGATCGGTGGTTCGCCGGTCGGTCCCTTAGGTTTTGTTGTTTGGTTTGTTTCGTGGGTTTGGTGGTCTTAGGTGTTTTTTGGTTTGTTTGTTTTTTGGGGGGGTGTTTTTTTATTCTCCCGGTTTTTTGGTGGGTTTGGTGGTCTTAGGTATGGTCTTAGGTAATTTTATGATTCTTGTGGGTTTGGTGGTTGGATTTCGTATTTCTGACCCACAAAAAACAAAGCCTAACAATGAAACTGGGGGATTTAGTTGGGTTTCTTGCTTTGTTTTTTGTTTTGCGTTTGGTGTTCTCTTTTTGGTGGAATGTTTCCGATAAACTATGAACGACCACCATTTCAGGGTGCTTGTTTGCTCCAAACGGAGGTCTGGGGATGAATCAGACCTGCTATGACTGGTTCGACTTTAAAGCGGGTTCTGGCCGCTTGCGCATGGCAAGTATGTGTGTTCAGTTTGTTTTTCACGTACGATTTCGGAATCCATTTGCTAAAGCCCATTCAAGAGGACACCCGAGAATTGTAACGAGCTCACCGATCCGCAGGTAGAACCGGCTCACACCGGAAACCCCTTTGAACCACCTTTCAAGGGTCTCTTTGCTTTCCTGGGTGCGATCAATTGGTCTGTATGCTTTAAGATAGAGGACCCCCCCAAAATGGGCTTGAGTTTCCTTTTGGCTTCCTTTTAAACCAACCTACCCTCAAAAAAGACATCCAGCAGCAATTGTATGCCGAAGCTCCCCTTTTGTTCGGCACCCCTTAGTTGGTGGTTTGGAATGCGGGCAAATTCGAACCCCTCGTTCTTGTTGGGTGTAAATGGATGTGAATGGTAGCCCACCGCTCCAAACCAAGTAACTAGAAGCAGCTGACATTAAAAATAGAAACCGGGACCAAAACGCCAAAAGCTACGCAGACCAACGCTGAAGAACACCTGGCCCATGTTCCCGCCACCCAAAGCAGTGGCTCGTCAGCCTCCGAAAGGGCTGGATGGCCAAGCCCTTCACCACTTTAACTCGGCTCCAAACCCCTGGGGCCCTTCTGGGATTTTTCTTGAGCCAGGTTCACTGAATTTGAACCAGAATCAAAAAGAAAAGAGTGAAGGGCACAATCTCTGGTCCCATCACATAGGCCGATTTCAGGTATCAGCCTAGGGCTACCTTCCATTTCCATTATGAACCCAGGGATCCGGATCTTTCTAGAAAACCTCCGGAAACCCGGTTTTTGAAAGAAGGTTGGTTGGAAAGAATGGGGAAGCAACCCCTGGCAGGCCTGCTTCCAACCTTCAAACCACAAATCACGAAAGCTAGCTTTAGCTAGCTGAAGTTTCTCCTTGCGTAAGCAAGGTAAGGGGCTCAAATGCCGAAAGATTGATTTTTTCAATTATTTGAGCCGAAAAGATTGAAAAACATCAATTATTTAGACCCGCCCCCCCCCGGTCTCAGGCTCGATTCCTCCCTGGTCCATCCCCCCCCCCCCGGGCAGTGGCTCAGTGTTCAGCAGTCTCGGTTTGCCCGTTTTGGACTTGGTGCTACGAACTTTTACATGTTCCACCGATTCAGCTTGTTCATTTGAGACCTCAGTCTTCTCAGTAAACCACCTCGCAAGAATCGTTGCACACGCAGCATGCAGAACCCAGAGGTGCTTTAAGACAGCTTCTGACGCCTCTTGTTGTTTTTATTTTTCAAGGTTTGCCACGCCACCATGTGCGTTTGCGTGTCGCATCCTACGAATCTTGCCGGGCCTCTCGTTGTACACAAGCTACCCATGAATCCACTCTGTCACCGACCCATCTCATGCAACAACTGCTAGCTTTCGTTCACCCGCTCCTCAAGTTTGTGGGGTCCGATTCCTGAACCTCATAGACACCACGAACCCGAATGCAGACAAATGAGCAACCCCAAGAGCATTCCCAAAGCCATTCCCAAGGACATGTCTAGAAGGACACCCCAATCAAAAGCAACCCAAAAAAACAACAACCCTCAGCACATGCCCAAAACCATAGATACCTGCACGGAAAAGCATTCCAAAGACACGCCCAAAAGCCTATCTCCCAAGACCTCCCCAAGACGTTCCTACAAAGTCATCCCCATGAGATATGTTCAAAGACAAAATCGCCGAAGGCGTCCCCACAAGCCACCCTTAAAGACACCGCGGCAATGGCCTCCAAAGTTAATTTTTCCAGAGACGTCTCCCCCAACCGACATTTTCTGAGAAACCGACACCCGGCCGCATCTTCCGAGACATGGCTGGAAGAGACCCGCAATCGCAATGGAAGACTTTTGGGGGAAGGTTCCCCTAGTAAGATAGACTACAGAAAAAAAGTTGGCACCCTTCTTCTAACCTCTCTACCGGAGGACCTAGTGCCTTTGGCATCTTTTGGCGCTCGCAGGTTTGGGCTGGATCCAATGCATGGACGGCTCTTTAGCCTGGCTGGACCTCGCAGACTGCGTAGGCACGCGCCCTGTCACAGGACACCTGGCCGATGAGTGGGGCTGGGACCCCCATTTCTGGCGGGCATTTCAAGAGAAACTGAAGGGAAGCCGACTTATTTGCGGAGACCTCTTTGATAGGAACTCCAAAAAGATGGGGTGGGGTTGTCGAAAGTTTTAGGGAGGATGTCATTTTCACCAAGCGCACTCTTGTTTGAGAAGTTCTCTCTTATGGACCCAGCAAATAGGAGCACAACAGTAGAAGGTCATTGTTAGGTGGGGGCAAACCTAGGTAAATGGGAGCTTAGCTGTTTTTGTGGAGACTTTCCCTTCGAAGTTTTCCCCCACGGAATCTCAGACCAAACCCCAAGGCCTATGTACCCCTTCTAGGTCCCCCAGCGATTGGTGCAACCTTTCTCACCCGTTTCTTTTTTTGGTTGGTTTTGGGTGCCTTTACTGAAATCAACTACAGAAAGCAGACACGGCACCCTTCTAACCTCCAAAACCGGAGGACCTAGCCTTATTTGCTCAAGTCTTTGGCTTATCAACTGGTGCAGGAGTGTGTTCCAAGGGTCCGGTGACTCAAGTGGCTGACCAGGGTGTAAGAAAGGCCTACTCGAGGCCAGATCCCCTCACACACACACACACACCCTAAAGGGGGTTGCCTGTGTGGTGAGTATGCACATCCGTATCATATATGTGTTTGTTCATTTGTTTATTTCTTTCTGTTATTCATGCTTTGCTTATCTAGTTCTTGTTTTGTAAAGCTAAAGCCGCACTGATATTGGTTCCGGGGGCCACTAGACACCCTAGGATGTTGGACACCTTTTGGGCGCCGGAAGCCAGTAGCCAATACAACGCCATGGCCCAAAGCTCCCTGTAGCCAAAAAACGGGGGGAACCATGCCGCTGAAGTCAGACTTGTTTGTAGGGATACCTTCCATGTCCATTCTTTCCAGGCATCCTTCTTTCCGGAAAACCTCCGGAAAACCTCCGGAAAACCTCCGGAAAACCTCCGGAAAACCTCCGGAAAACGACTCTTTGTTGGAAAGAAGGATGGTTGAAAGGAATGGGGAATCAGCCTATAGGAATTTAAGACCCGGCATGGAGCACGACCCTTCTGAATGTTAACCTGGTGCCGAAGCAACATGTTCGGATGAAAGGCCTTCCGGATGACAGTTGGCCTGCAGGAAGTTACGTGATGTTTGACACCCTCACCTGTTGTTGGCAGTCAACCCAACAAGTGCCGTCTTCGAGTATTGTTGCAGGGGTAAGTCTCTGGTACGTGGAGGGCATGTAGGTCCTGGGATATGTTCATTGTTTGTTCGTTGCCCGGCTTGGTTGTTGCAAGTTTGCAAGCGCCCAAGCGCTTCTCTTGTACTCCACGGTAATGAAGGTCGACCAGACAGATTTGATGTTTTGCTTGGCATATTTTGGCATCTTGCTTTCCGCTCAGGAACGCTTGCCGATTCATGAGCGAATTGATCCCTACTTGCAGTGTTTAGGGAGTCAACCATACTGCTTTCAGCTTGATATCATTCGTAGCTCGCTTTGCACGTGGTATTTGGGACACAGGTGTTTTGTCGTCTTCAAATTCCAGGTGTGGTGGGTGTCTTGATTTGTTGTTGGATCCCATTCGCGGATGAATGGCTTACAAGGAATTCAATACATTACTAGATCGCTCTTTTAAAATTTTGGTAGGTGGCCTAAAAGAAGACCAAGAGTCGACAACCTTTTGGCCATGGCGCTTTCAAGAGCAAACCATCCGTTGAAAGCACGCTTGGAAGTTTCTTTTGAAGAGCATGAAGAATAGACCCCGTAAGAATCATCCCAATTCCCTTCAACATGGAATCCGGGCAGGGTTCGATTCCCTTCCAATTTCCCTAACCCCTCCGATATGTTTGGCCCGAAGGTGGGCCAGCCGGACAGGATCTCACACTGAATCTCCCCAACCCGACGCGACGGCTTTTCATTGAGTGGTGTCCATGGATTTTACGGAAAAGAAAGCGTTTCCAAAGAGTTGGCGGTTTGGCAATCCCTTGGTGGCTTGCAGTGCTTAGGTTCTCGCTGAGATGGGAAGCCAGCCCGGAATACCTCGAAGCCACCAATCCCAGCCACCAATTGGCTTGGGCATTGGGATTTGTCCCAACTTGAGCCGCGCTTCACCGGGTTCAGTGACTTGTTTCTCCTTCCGCCCCTAAGCCCCTAAGGGCAGCTTATGGGCCAAACATGTGATGCTCAAACCCAGGAAAATCTGGGGGAAGCAGAAGCTGAGGCGACGCGGTGCAGTTCGACCTGCAGCCTAGCGAGGTCAAGGCTCGCATTTGGATAAAACCTTGGATTCTTGAATGGGAAGCTTCTCCTTTTTCGACCAGTGCAGCATCATTCCTGATCTCCCGGGACGGCTCGTGAAAACCCTGAAGTTCACCCGGGTTTATTCATCCTCATGTACCCTTCAAGGTGTGCACGAGTCACATACATCCATGCGAAAGAATGCAATCAGCCACGGGCAATGGGGGGTTGCATGGTTTCTGAATAACTTTAGGTGGCACCAAGGGTCACAGCTGTCCTGGCTGAATGACATCAGTCCTTGAAGGGGTGGGCCGCACCCTTCTCAATACATTCCCCCTTTACGGACACAAGGGAAATGATGAAAGGAGCGCCGCGTGTGTTCCCATTTTTTCGTACAGGATGAAGACCTGAGCGTCAAATGGCACATCATATTTTGTTGTTTTCAGAAGTGAACCAACAGGGGCATACTGGGGGTGGACGAAACCCTGCGGGTGGACAACATCCTGCACCAATGAACCCCTGGAATGATGATTTCGTTGTAAATGCTAGCAAAACAAACCTTAGGGTTTTCCGGAAAGTGGCGCGAACGGGTTTTACCACAGACTCGTGGTCCATCCACAGAACTTTCCCAGGCCGAATCAGATGTGTGGCCAGGTGGGCAAGATGCAGGCGGTGAACGTCACTGGGGGCACTGCGCCCATGGACCTCAAGGACGCCGTCTTGGGAGCCTCGGCTTTTGGGTTGGGTTCGGGTTGAAACGTGGCCAGATCCAACCCCCGAATCTTACCTCTTAAAAACACAACTTTTCAGCTTTTGGGGGTAACATGGGCTATATGTCTAACTTCCCCAGGGCTTGGAGTTTTAAGGGGTAAGTAATGTTAACCCCGGATTAATAAACCCCTGGTTGATTTTGATCGGGGGGTGTCCCCTTTTAGTGGTTGGATTCAGACCACTTTTGGAGGGAACACCCCCCTAATAATGGGACGGGTTGATTAATCCTGGGTCAACATGATGTTGCCATGGCACCTGCCAGGGAAAAGGTTCCTTGGGCAATTGATCTGCCAAGTGCCTCCGCACAGGTGCTAAGGCAACGTGGGAGGAAGGGTAGCCCTGCGAGCCAAAGGGAGGATATGAACTCAATGTTTGCTCACATGGCAAGGGTTGGGAATACCGGGCAAGTGCTGTAAGTCGTCCCGGGTTGATCTAAGTCGTCCCGGGTGAGTGTGCCCGTTGTGCTTGTGGATGTAAGGATAGTTGTCTCAAGCATGTCAAGGATGTAGGGACTCACAATTGTTGAGTCGAAATAGAAGGATACTTCTTCAAACATGTTTAAACCAGAGGTTGGCCTAACTCTGGTTTCGGCGTGATAATTTCAATGGGCTTTCCGATCCCCTTTGAGAGGCTCGGAAAATGCGGATCCCCGGGACGTTTTTCTCGTGCTTACCTTAAAGCTAAGCCCCCAAAGAGCCTCACCAACCACACACGACTTTTGGTGGAAAGGCACGCCTTTCGGGCCGGTCGAAAGGACGTGCTTTGACCCACTTGGGTTCAGAACCCAAAACCCCGAAAGAGCTCACTTGGCCCCAGTTTTCTGGACTTACTGTGCTCAGAGAGGTTGAAAGCGAGTGCTATGGGGGTTCCGTAAGGGTGCCGAAGATGAGTACACACATGAAACTGAAAAATGGTCCACCAAAAGGATGCCAATGCTCACCCAGCTTTTGTGCAGTTGTTGTGTTAAGGGAATGGCTAGCCATGCAACTATCCAGACCCCGATTTCCTTGGCAACACCCGCAATCGCCACCCACCCCACCTTCCTTGAAGGGAAACAACAAGTTTCCCCTATTCTCTTCAGCCCGTCCATCACAGGGGGTCTTTTTGCCGCCTTTGGCGAGAAAGTTGGCGACCCCCTCAAAAAGGAATCCTTCACTACGAGGGGGTCGAACCACTTTTTCCACAAAAGGTGGCAGAAAGACCCCCCCTGGTCCATCACCCTTTCGCCAGTCTGTAGATGCATCGCTTCCGTTGAGTGGCGCATGGCAATGAACTCCCGGGGTTGGCTACATGCCGTTTATGCATGCTGGAACCATCCAAATGGCCGGTTGAAACGAAGACCACCACAAAGAAAAAAATGAGAGCTCCAAGAATAATCAGTTGAAAGCACTCAATAGGATTACAAACAAACCTCTTTGACGTCCTCACCCCTTGTGGCTCGCTTCAAAAGCCAAGAAAACAAACAGAAATCACTCACTTTGAGGAGTTCCTCTGTTTGGAGACAAGAAGGTGGGATTTGTAGGGCCCACAAAAGGGGGAACACACTGGTTCATTGACCGTTGCGTTTGGTCTCTTACCCGCTTCTGCAGCCTTTCCCAGAGCTGCTTGCCAAGCCACGATAGGTGAGCAGGCGGGACGTGGCGCAACCTAGGGACACAACTCGCCTGGAGGTACCCTCCCTCCTGCAGGTTTTCTCTAAAGCGGCCCTTGTTAGAGCCTGATATCGTAAACAAACGACGGGAGCGCGGGTACAGGAACGGAGGTTGAGCGTCGATGTCGCTTCAACAGATCCCTAAAACGAACCAACCACATGCAGGCCATTGTTTTTTGTGTTTCTTTCCTCGCCTTTGTCCCCTGTTGGTTTTCAGACATATATTTTTCTGGCAAACGGAGGAGCAACACATTTGCAGCTTATGGTTTATTTGCCGCATTCTCCCCTTGGTTTTCCAGGGAATCAATTCAATGGGAGGAGCAACAAAACTGGACCGGATCGGACCGGGCCGGCCGATTCGGCCGGAAAGCCGAGGCAAAGACATGGCCAAGGCCAAAGCTGCCTCGCCCACGCTGCAGCTGAAGAGGAACGCCAACGGCCATCTGCTGGGCTGCGCCGCCCGGATCGAATCGACGCGGATTGTGGGATGGGATAGGTTTAAGTTCCAAATTGGCTGAAATGAATATGTTGTTATTTCCCTTGTTGGGTTTTAAAGGGGATTTATCATTACTGGAAATATGTTGCCTTTTTCCACGGGGCTTAAGCAACTGAAGGGTTTTGGAGGTATGGATGCGCAACATACCACCACTATTCAATATTGGCTTGAACGGCAGTTTGTACTCCTTGGTGGTGTATAACCTCCATACCTCTCAAAGCCCCTCTCCCTGAAACTGCCCTTGAAACACAATCATTTCTGTGGACAACGCCCGCTGCACAACAGTTGTGGGTGGTTTGTCCCAGTGTTTGGATTGCTTCATTGGTGCATTGATGTGCGCCCGGAGGGTGTGGCGCGCGCATTCGATACAGGTAGTTGTGCTTATGCCAATTCCGTGTCACGCGTAGCTCTACCACGGCCAGTCACAACCTTCCTGGCTGTGCCTTAGACACCTCAATTGTTTGCTTGTGTGTTTTTTCAGGGCACCTGCCATGTTTGCCGTTTTGAATGGAAACCAAAGCCAAAGAGTCTGTTCCAGTTGTCCCCCCGATTTGATGGGCTGCGACCTTCACCACTGGCGGTCTGGTTGTTTTGGCTCGCCTTCTGTGACACTGTGCTCCACTTGTGTGACGCGACTCGGATGAATTCGTCTCTGACGGAAGCGGGACGGGCCCTCATGCCCGCGGCTTACTTGAGAAGCAACCAGCACTGGGAATTTATCTCTCAAAGAGAGCCAAAGGCCAAAGGGATCTCCATTCAAAGTTCCAAAGGGGCCTTTCCGATAGTAGTGCTGAATGAATCCTGGGTACCTATAAAACAGGCTGGGGCCCGAGTCTTGGGGCGGCAAACTGGGGCACGTGGAGGTCTTGCTCCGAACGCCTCGCACCAGCTCAGCGTGCACCGGCTCAATGCACTGACCCAGGAAAAATACGAGCATGATTGATTAGTGGTCCACGCGCACGACGCGATTTTGGCCTAGGGCACCTTCGGCCTTACTTTAGTTGGTTGTGCCTTCACGGCAGCTTGTGAACAACAGATGTTTCGGCCGAGGTCGTTTTGGGACCCAAGGTTTTGTTTTTATGGAGTGGCGTCCTCGAAGCGAGGCCAAGAAAGTCCCTGATTCGGGTCTGTTAAAGAAAGCACTCTCGTTGCGGGGCTTCAATGTCGCTTTGGGACCCGGACCGCGAACGCGTTCGATCTGTGATACTGCAATTAAATACTGCTTTGAACATGGTATGGCACCTCAAAACGGGGACTCCCAGACAAAACCATGCTTCAGATGTTCGCCAGCAAAGCCATTCAAGGCGCAGTTCCATGTTTCTGATATCCGAAATTACCCATATCACTCACCCGTTGCTTCTCCTGAGATGGGTATGAATTGGACCGCAGATTTTAGTCCTTGGCTCCACCGGGGTTACCCCATTTTTGACCCACAGCCAGATGTCGATTTGATGCGGCCCGCATCTGCGCTTTGATGGCGCACGCGCAGCTGGCGCAGCGGGCGCTGCGCCCCTGGCTGGTGCATGCGGCACGCCGGCCGCTGCCGAAGGGGGCTCCAGAGACCGGCCGCTGGCCGAAGGGGCCAAAGGGGAAGGCTTCATTCGTCTCCCACTGCTCAGTTGCCCAACTAAATCCCCTAGCCGTTTACATCCGTTATCATCCGTTCACCCTGTTTTTGGTTGGGCGGGTTCCCCTGCTGAAATACACTACAGGAAAGAAAAACAAACAACAAAACGGATCTGACCTTTTGGTTTTCCCGTTTTGGTCCATTCTTGGTGGAGGTGCCAAAAGGCTAACCTTTTATTTCCGGGTCCTTTGGGCAAGTGAGACTAAGATGGCACCTGACAGGGGGCCCTTTAGAACACTTCCAAGCATTGAGAAGGCATGGTCCCCTGGAGAAGCCTCGGGGATGAGGGTCCAGACCCTCGACCAATGCTAAAGTAGACCACCCAGACTATTTCAGTGCCAGGTTTCGGTTTTTGCTTTTGAGCCGAAAAAACTTCTCGACCGTCTCGGGGGGAGGGAAGTATCCCTCCAGGAAACTCAAGCAAATGGAAGGTTCTCACATTTGTGAGGTGAAGGGATCCCAATAAGAAAAACCTGCCAGCCTGGAGAAGCTTGAGGGAACCAACTCATTCGCTTCCCCCCCAGTTCCAATGAATTGTGGAGATCATTTCCCTCCCAGCTAACATGGGTTTGTGCACAGACCCCTGTAGAAAGACTACTTTCCTCTTGGAAAGGGCCTTTTTGCACTTCCATGTTGAGTATCTGGTTTGCCTCGGTTTTCAACTGGGCTCATATGAAAAGGTCTGAGTCGTGCTTGCGGGTTGAGCGTTTTACGTTGAGCGTTTTACGCCGTATGGCCGAGGCCCTTTGCCCGTGCAGACGGCCATGTCCCGAATCGGCGACGGCGACGGCCTGTTGGAAGTGCCGCTCTCGGCGCAGTTTGTGCTGGCGCGGTCCGGGCGGCGCGTGGACGAAGCTCGGAAAACTAAATTTTGCTTGCTGCGGCTGTTTGCATCTGTTTGCATACAGAAGGCAGGATCTTCCATTTCAATTCAAGGTGCATTATTTGTTTTCCAAGTGGTTTTGAATGAACATGTCCTTGTACTCCCCTGTTGGAATTTGTAGGCAGATGGTCATGACCGGTAAGCAAGCTTCCTTATTGATGGTGCCAATTGGGCCCTGCCTCCACGTGTTTAGGATGCGGAGGCGGCCGAGCTGTGGCGGGGCTTGCGGGAGAAGGGCATCCTGTCGCTGTCGGGGCGGGAGCTCTGCGATTTCTTGCACGTCCTGGGTACGGCGCGGCAATTTGAGGGTCACCCAGACGTGGCCAAGGACAGGGATAGACTTGCGGTGCCTTTGTTGTCTTTGCTTGGGCCGATTTTGGACATCAATTCCCAAAAAGTTTCAGTTTTCCACATTGGCACTGGATGTTTGATTGAGAGCCCGAGGGATTTGCAGACCTGATCTGGGGTAACGTGGATCTGAAAGAAATTTCCTGGCGCCAATGCTGCGACACCAGGGGAGCACCCCTTGAAGTCGTAAAGATTGCCATAGGGATGGAAACGCTACTTTGGAAGTACAGGCAGAAAGGGGGTTCGTTTGACCCATTGCGGATCCCCGACAAAGGGACATAAAGGAACCCTCCCCCATAGCTTCCCGTGTACATATATATATATATTCCCTGTGCGTGCAACGGACAAAGTGAGTTCTTTTTTTGCCAGTTGAGGTGGGGATGTCAGGTGTCTTCAGAACGCTTCATTGCCAGACCTTGCTTGGCCTTTCGACCTGTTCGCCTTTGTTCCTTCATATGGTTTTTGCACCAGCACACAGTTCACAGTTGTTCAGCGGCTCTATGGCCCAGGCTTGTCGTCTAATCCCCCGTGAGGCTAGAGTGGTGAAGTGGCAGGCTACCCCTACGGAAGGCGTGTACTCATCCCAGACCTCCGCTGGTGTCCGTTTGTCGTTTCTTGGACGGGGGAGCAGTCCCCCGTTAAGATCAACTACCGAAAGAGGTATTCTTTGGTGGCCAGTGGAGGTTTGGGTCATGGCTTTGCAACGCACTTAAAGGGACCCCAGTGCATTCTCTACTAGGTCCCCCAGTAGTGCCCTTTTGCCCGTTTTTGGTTGGGAAGGTTCCCCTATTACACTAGACTACAGAAAAAAGGGTAACCTTATTCTAACTAACCTCTAACCTCTCTACTGGAGGACCTAGTCTACATAGCATTTGCTCTGTTCTTGCATTAGCTTTTTCTCGTCATTTGGCAGGGTATGGGACCATGGCATATTTGCCATCAGGTATATTGTCAAATTGGAACAGCTTCTGGGCGTCCCGACCCCAGGGTAGATCATTGCACAAATCAAAAGGACCTCAATGTGCAACAAGCTAAATCAAATTGGAGGTGGTGACGCTTTGAGTATATAGGTAGCTGTCAAAATAGGAATTCGGACCCAGAATGGTGGTTCTGTTGGTTTCCCGTACAAACCAACCTGAAAAGGGTGCCCTCACAGCAACACAGCCGCATCCCTCGTTACAGTTTTCAGTTTCTGACGTTCCCTTGTCCTCCGGCGCCTGGCAAATGGCGACGTTTGCATTTCAAGCACTTGACCATTCAGAGTCGAGTCCTCAAGTAGTTGCACTTCTGCCCCAACCCACATCAGGCCTTCATGCAATAATACGAGCGGATTTGGAACCAGTCTGGGCAACCAGGAACTCCTGATTCTTGATGTCTGCTTCTCGAGGTGCCCTTGGGTTTGCAACATTTTGCGCCCAGCAACGGCAAAGATTTGGCTCCAACGGCTCAGGTTCGGGTCCAGCCGGCTCAGGAGCTTGCGCAGTCGCCGTGGGATCGCCACGGGGAACTGAAGCTTTGGCCGCAGACGCTGCCCTTGGTCTGCGAGTAGCTTGTCGAGCCCCGGGCTCACCGCAAGGCTTAAGATTCCCTGCGCGGCTTCGGTCGACGTATCGCAGAGGTCAGCCAAGCTTATCCGGTTCCTTAGCTTTTTAGCGGTTTAGTGTTTAGCGGGGGTTTCCATTTTTCCCACTAATAGTTAAACTTTGAGCGGGGGATCTGAGGGCAGCCCAGACTTTTTGCAGGGCGTTCATGCATTTCCCGGCAACATGTTTTCTTTTTGTGTGCTGGGGGGGCCTATTTGGGGAAACATGACCGGAGCAGGCTCTAACTCTGGGTGGTGGACCTCCAATTCCCACGTGAATGATGTCCCGCAAAGGGTCCATTCCCAATCCAAATGAATTCCCAATCTTGGAATCTGAAGCTTCGGCATTCAGAAGCGAGGCCCAGGCATTTTCCCAACAGCTTTTGAGACACTTTCCTCGGCTTCTTCGGGTTCGTACAGTTGATAGCTGATAGCTTTTTCACATGTACCCTCCGCCCTAACATGGAAGCTTCCAGGAACCCCTTGAAAGACTAGGTTCCATTTACAGAGGCCTTCTGGCAGCTTCCATGTTAGTCTGAGGGAGTGTAGGTCAACCTGGAACCCAAACAATCCACCCACTTTAGACGAACCTCCTCTTGGGTAGCTCCCCTTTGAAGTTTGATTTATTTTGTAATCCATGATCGCGTGCGGGAGGGGAAGGGCCGCTTTTCATGGAATTGGGGGATCCCCCCCACCCCAAACCCCCCGGCCCTTGAGGTGAGGGGGATTCCTTGTTCGGTATTGTTTGATGGTTTAAACGCCTCAAAAGACGAGGGGGGACAGTTGTAAGGTACTTGGTTCGACACCTCCGGGACCGAGCCTTGCGACCTGGCCAACACGGAGTTCAGGGAGTCGATCTTCACCAAGGGAATTGCCACCGGCTACACTCACCTTCCATTTGCTTAAGACTATTTGTGAGATGTATTGTTTTTTGCTTAAAAGCCAAGGGAACCGCCCTTAACCCAAAAGGAGCTGGCTACATATCAGGGAAACTGTGACGCTTAAGCAAAAGGATGTCACCAAGTTGCGTTTTGGTTCAATGGAGGTGACCCACCAGAGATCCTATTGGGGCGCACCCTCCTCAGTGTTTCCATAGTGCACTAGGAAAAAGCCGGAGTGGATTTAAGGACCTACCACAACCAAGTAGTAGCTGGTTGGCTAGTTAGCCACTTGGATAGCTTTTTTAGTTAGAGGGGCGGGCTTACCGGCAAGCTGTTTTCTTTGTTAGTAGGCAACCAAAACAAGCGAGGTACTTGATTGCATCTCCTTGAGTAGCTTCGGCACACCCGCCAGCTATTGTCAGTTCCAAGCCCGGCCGCTTCCCCAAAAGTGGACTAGCTTCATGACTCAACGTTTGCCCGTTTTCCATCGTGCGTATAGGATTTAGAGGTGAGTCACAATCAAAGTTAGTAAGGGGCAGTCCGAGCCGGAAATAGTTGCAGCCGCCTTTTCAATTCCTTACATGGTTCTGGGTTCATCATTTGTGTACCAGGTTTTGATTGTGACTCAGGTGAGTCGGGGCCGAGGGATCCGAATGCTCCAAAGCTTTTGGCGCGGCCTTGGCAGTGGGTCTGTTTTTTTGAGTACCTCTTCTTTGTGGTTTCGAAGGGAAGCCAAGAGGAACACCACACAAGTATCTGCGGTTGACTTCTTTTGGATGAGCCACTAGATTTCCAGGCGTGTTTGACCTGTCCAAGGCAGAATCAACATTGAGGCTTTTTTGTTTTAATGAAGGGGTGGCAGGTTAGCCAAAACACAAGGTTTCTTCTCATTCTGAGAGCAAAGTCATATACAGATTCCAGGCCGGCTCGCAACAGGCAGCCAGAAGTGTTTTAATTACCACAGGGCTCCTTAAAAGATACATTTTGCCCATTTGAAACATGGCTTTTTCCCCAAAATCAAGTTGGAAGCCACCATTTTCAAGTTGCAATGTTCAGGTGTTTTTCATGCATCCGGATCCCTGTTACCACTACTGGTATGGTCACATTTTGGATGGCTTTCCTGCCTGGCTCGAAGATGCTCGAAGTCGATTCGCTGAAGCCAAGACAGGTGCTGGTCAATTGCTGGAATGAATATTTGTTTACTTTCCCCTGTTGGTTTTAAAGGGAATCTATCACTACTGGAAATATTTTATGTTTTTAGCAAATGGAAGGAGGTGCTGGTCAATTTAGCTGCCCGTTGGGTTTTATTCCAGTTTTTCCATGGTTTGGCCAAGTAGTGCCAAGGTCTCGACCAGTGATCACCTGATTTCTTATTCCAAGCTATAAGAAAAACACCATGCGGTCCGAATAAGTTGATGTGCGAAAAGGACCAAGCGTTGCAGTGACGACTCATGGCCGGCCCCCGTGTACTTGATTTTCTGCGGTTTGGGGACATGGAAATATGACTTGGCTACTTCTCAATATGGGTGGGTCAAAATCAAACCAGGAATCGGACCGCAGGTTTTCGTCCATGTTTCCATTTACCAGGGTCCATTGTAGGTGCCTATGTTTGACCAGTCTGGTCCATTTGGGTTTTGGGAAGCTGGGGTAACAAAGCCATTGAGATTCACCGAGCAAGGGGTGCGGAAACCACATGTTTCGGCTGTGGCCCATACTCCATCGCAAATTAGCATGTCGCCCCGAACAGCAGATTCCTGTACACCTGAAGAGAGACTCTCGACATCCAGGTTTTGGAAGATGCTTGGATTCGACCATCAGGATTTCTTTTTGGCAGAACCTCTCAAGATCCAGGTATTTTGAGATATCATGGTTGTTGTTGGGGAACATTTTACATTTTTGCTTAGTGTGGTTTAGTGGGAAATCCCCACTTAGCTGCTAAACTTTAAATTGTTGCTCCCCTTCCAACCTCAACCAAGATATTTCGGGGTGGAGAGGTCCCGGCGCAAAAAGAGACTTCTCGGGCTCCACCTGCTTACCTCTTAAAAAATCAATCAACTTTTCTCAACTTTTTGGGGGCAACATGGGCTATATCTCCGTAAAAGATGAGAACTTCCCCAGGTTGCTTGGAGTTTTAAGGGCCCAAGCCATGTGAATGTCCCTCGCCCGGGCTTGGCCCACAGCTGGCGAGATGAGCGGTTCTCAGGCTGGGCCGCTTCCTCTCCGCGGGGCTGGTGCCATTCTGGGAGCTTCACCCTGGAGGGGGAAATGGGGTGGAGGTGTTTGGGGTGGCTGAGTGGAGGTGTTTCCTTTGTGAAAATACCCCTTTTGTGTGTGTGTGTGTGTGTTTTTTTTGTTTTTTTTTTTTTTGTGAGGGTACCCCTTTTGTGTGTGTGTTTTTTGTTGTTGTTGTTTTTTTTTTGTGAGGGTACCCGTTTGCGTGTGGTTTTCAAGGGGAGCCACCTGTTTGTGTTGTCTTTCAACCATGCCAAAAGGAAAACCGGCCCAACAAATTCGGGGAGCCCTGAACAAGACATAGTGAATAGAATGGCTAGCTTGCCATGTCTCAGTGCCACATACCCCATTGGAGAAGCTGTGAACTGCCTTTCCGCTTCTGCAAGCACCACATGGGATGAATGAAGCCCGTGACTACTTGGGTTTGTCCATCCATAGAGGCAGCAAAGGAGCACATGTCATTTTGACGGAACCTGACACCCCATCTGATTTAGGTATTCACCGTATTCACAGCTTATCACTCATTGAGGCTCTTGGCCTTTTGCCTTTTGCCTTTGCACCAACCTGCAAGAGGTATCAGAAGACGACACACCCGTACTCACCCTTGGTGATTTGGTGGTTCGAACCTTGCCTTTCCTGGGTTTCAACAAGAGGGGTTCAAATCCCCCACCAATCCAACGCCCTAGTCCATCTGACCTTATGGTGGGTCCATTAAAGCGGTGGCAGGGTTCGCGAAGGCTTCGGGGTAGCCTTCCTTTATACCGCCATTTACAGGACCCTGTTGAGGATGTCGCTTGAATGGATTGAGAGAAGGTGCGCTAAAACAGTAAGACAAACACAGCACAAACTGTAATCGGTAGTAGGTGAACAGTATCAGCAGCAGAAACAACAGCAAAACCATGCCGATACAGGAACGCCACAGGACATTAATCTTTGCAGGGTGTTATGATACAAACAATAGCGATCAATGAATCTTCCATGATGGCCTGTCTTTTGTGGTTCTAATTGTGGTTTCATTGTTGGACTTTTCGGTGAGGCGCTAAAAAGACTACCAAAGGACTAGCAAAGGAGTACTCAAAGGGTACCCTATCGCAGCACCAACGGAAACACCTGCGGAAGTCCACTTTTGCGGGCACCGAAGGAAAAGTGTATTAGAGGCGTACTAAAGAGTGCGAACCTTAAGGAAATCAATGGGCGTGCTTACAAACCAAGAACCTCAAACAATGATAAGCTGTGAATCACCAAGTTGGGTAAGGGGAATATGGTGAATATTTTCTTGCTGATACACTCAGCTTGGTTCAAAAAGGGAAATGGCATACCTGAATCTGTGACAAGTGTTACCCTTTTCGATTGGTTCAAAAAGGGAAATGGCGTACCTGAATCTGTGACTAAGTGTTACCCTTTTCGGTTGGTTCAAAAAGGGAACTGGCAAACCTGGGCCCTGATCGATCGATTTCGATTTGGAGGACTAGTGCATGGCACCTTGGTGCCCCACCACGCCATGGCGGTTTCCCAGGCCTGTGCTCAGGCGACGGCAGTCGGCGACAAAAATAGGGTGGAGAGGTGGTTTTTGGGTGTGTTTTGGTGGCGGGTCGTTGATGGCTCCCCCCCCCCAAAAAAAAAACAAGGAGCAAAAACAAGCAAAAAGCGTCCGGTGATACCCTTTTTGTTGGGAAACTTATCTTGGTGCTTCTTTTGGTCTCTGAATATACTTCAGGTAACCCAGCTTGGTGCTTCGGATGGGCAGCTTGGATTTGGATTTGAAGCTGGCTCTTTCTTGTAGAGGGTAGACGGGAAACCACCCCTAACCAGAAAAGCCACCAGTCCAAATTTCCAATGAGTCGAAATCTGAGATGTGTTCCGTGTTCACTTGTGTTATTGTGTATTTGTGTTGTGTTGTTGATCTAAATCCTACATGTTAAAGCAAAGCCTGGTCATCTTATGAGACTTCGCAAGAAAGCTTTGTAGCTTGAATGGTGTTGGAGCTGCCAAAAGACCAAACTAGCTGACCCACAGGAAAGTACCGCTGGTATCCATTGCACCCCCCACACGCTGCAGACTGCCAGGTGTCGCTGGCCCCCGAGGCTCGGGTCCTCGTCTCGTTTGAAGGTCAAAGGGAAGCTGAAGCCCGTCGCTGCTGTCCAAAGCGCGGTTGACATGCCGCCAACAAAATTAATCATCCGAGGTGCACTTCCCTCTATCTGAAAAGGCTTGGATTTGGATTTGTACAGGGTAAATGGGGCACCACCCCTCAAACCAACCAGAAGGAAGCTTACTTTTTGCTGGATGGGGCACCACTTGTGAAACCAGCTTAGTTGCATATCAAGTTGTTCAATCTACAGTGAATTTGGATCCAAACCATTTGTTAAATTTAGCTGGTATCTACGGTTCACCTGGGATTTCCGGTCTGAGCACTGCGTTTCTTGGCGGAAGTCCTCCCAAACGGACCGTCGTCGCGTAGGCCACGGAGGTGGTCCGATCGGCGCTGAGCCGCTGGACGGAGGCCAACTGCCCGCGCCTGGGCCCCCGCGGGGTGGCGAACATGGCGCTGGCGCTGTCCCGCACCTCGGACCGGAAAGGCGCAAGGCGCAAGGCGAAACGCGCGCGCGACGTTTCGACGGGGCGACCGGGTGCCATGGACAAGCGGGAGCCTGGTTTGCAGCCAAGAACCTTGGAGAAGACATTTTACTCATGAGGCGGATCCCCTTTTTTCATTCGCATTCAAAGCGAGGTCAAAGGGAAACTAACCAGATTCGAAGACCAAATGACAGCGGAAAGCGCCCTTAAGTCGCTTGCAACGTAGGGGTATCAAGCCATAGGACTCCTCAGATTCTGCAAAAGGATGTGTATTATGGCCGTGGGTCCGCACCAATGGTACCATTTTGAGGTAGGAGCACCACCCATTTTAGTCGATTTTATTGGGGATTGGGATGTTCACTGGGGGTACGGGGTTTTGACCCATAGCCTTATATAATATAAGATATATATATATACGCAGCATTTTCAGGTGTACATTGGACCCAACCAACATCTATCAATTTCAGGAGAGTCAGCTTCCGGATTGCTGGGGAGGCGTTTCGGAATCGCAAAGCGAAGGAATCCCGCTCAACTGGGTGCCATCAAAATCGTGGACTTAGTTCATCTGTTCCCACGATCATGACCCCAAATGGACAGACAGTGCAAAGGGGTCCCATTTGTTTGGTCCTGGGCTTCCATTAATTTGAGTCCCCTAACCGCATTCCTGTTCCTGGCGCAACGCCATGTTCCTTGGCAGCCATAACCCCCGTCCAACTCGCCAACCAAACCCCCAACCCCCCAACTTCCCTGTGTCTACCAAGGCAGCCATGTCCAGGTGGCTCAAAAGCGTCAGGAGTTGCACGTGCGTGAGCAACACCCTGACAGCGCTCCGAAACCCCCAACCCCCCCTAACCCCCCGAACCCCCCCCGCCCCCCAACCTCCCCCAACCCCCCCACCCACCCACCTCCCCCAACAGTCAGCCCCTCAACCCCAGGTCTCCGCGGCCTGGGCGGCGAAGAGGCCAACGCCCGGCTGTTGCACCAGCTGCTGATCCGTGCTGGGCAACTGCTGGATGAGGCCCAAGGATCTGCGCAGCCCAAGGACGCCCAAACGAGACCGCCAGACAAGGCCGTAATCACCTGCAGGTAGATAAATTAAATATGTGTAGGTGTGTAGGTCTATATGTGAATTACATGGGGGGGGTTGTGTGTTATTCTAAAGATGTGTAGGTGTGTAGGTGTAGACGTAGATGTTGGCACTACGCGTACATATATAAATATACATGGGCTTGTATATATATATATATACATATACACTTCTATTCTGAACTCCCCCTTCCTCCTCCCATACTGGATGTCAACCTCGAGGCTTTTTTTGGGGGTGCCTTAAAAGATGCACGTGGGATCATTTGGGCTAGTCAAAAAGGGGCTTTGAGCCGCTGGTTTTGAGGATCCCCGTGTACCGCTAGTGGTTTTTGGATGTATCCTTTCAATTAAGGAACCCTGTTGGTGTGGGCGGTGCCAATCCAGGGTGGTTCGCCTTTTGTGTGTGGAATTGTTCGCCAGTTCAGGTGTGATTTCTCAAATCACGGTGCTGGAGCAAACAAGTTGACACTGCTATGCATTTCAATGAAGATTGCCTCGCCAATCTTTGCCGGACACTCCCCAAAATGGACACCGAAAAAAGGCCCCCCACGCAAGTTCCAGGTTCAAGCATGTTCAAGCCCTTTGGCTTTGCTTTTTCCATCGCAGGTCAGGAATCTCAAAATCGGCGGCTTGAATTGGTTTGCATTTGGAGTTAAACCCAGTCTGGAACTCCATTTTCCCAGTCTATGGAACAGGGCAAAAAGAAATGTACCACAAAAACAGTGCCCGGAAGATTTTGGAACTCCCATTTAATCCATCTCTGGCTACATTCATCCCTTTTGATGCAAAACCCTCCCCCAGTTTTTGTTTTCCTCGTTTTTCCCCAAGTTCCCTTTATGTGCAAAACCCTCCCCCAGATGTTTTTTCCTCTGTTTTTGCCCCAATCGCAAGGAACCCTTCCGGGTGCTGAGCTTGCAGTTCTTCCGCGCGGACTGGCTGGGCATCTTTCTCTCCGCCTTGGCCACTCAGTTTTCAGTGGTACCGACTCGTTTTCCCCGTATTTTTTTGGGGGGGGCCTGTGGCTCAAACATCTCCCCCCCTCCCTCCCCAGCATGAAGGTTCCCTTTTTTCCCAGGGTCACTGAGGCCAAGGCCCGGTGCCGCAAGGAGCCCGAGACCTTGCGGCGGCTCCTCGAGGCACCGGAAGTGGCTGGGGGTGGTTGGGGGGGGGGTAGGTGGGGGTGGGCGGGGGGGCTGTGGCAAGGGGGGGGGCCGGGGGGGGGGGGAGGAAGCGACTGGCTTATTGTTTGTTTGTTTTTCTCCGGACTCCAGTTTTTGTGTTTGGTTGCGTGTGTTTTTTTTGTTTGTTTGGTGTTTTGTTTTGTTTTGTGAGCCTTTGGGTTGTGAAAGGTTGCCTAGTTGCATGTTGATTGGTTTCCGGAGCTTGGTGGGACATTGCCCAGTTGCCTTAGTGCTTGCCCGCATGTTTATTTCCCCCAAAAGGAGACCAGCAGGACGGGGCAACGTCCTTGTGGCACAGGGAACGGGGTGCTGACATGTGTCCTAAACCGACCTGTCCAAAGCCCTTTGGCCTTCCCAGGAAATGCAGCCACTGGGTTTGATTTACACATGTGGTGAGACGCACCCGGTTTGCGTCATCTCCAAATCCAAACCGTATCAGCTGTCAGGAATCCTCAGCCCCACTTTGAAAAGCATCTCGTTTCTATAGTCGGCCTCTTTGCCGGAAATCTGGTGCTCTGGAAAGCCGACTTGGCTGTAATGTTGACCCCGGATTAATAAACCCCGGGTTGATTAATAGGGGGGTGTCCACTTTTAGTGGGGATTCAGACAACTTTTGGAGGGAACACCCCCCCTAATAATGGAACGGGTTTATTAATCCTGGGTTAACATTAACTTGGGCGAGCTTGATAAGCAGATCACGGCTTCAAGAGTCCGAGGAGCAGCTCATAGGGGCTAAATAGATGCGATGGTTAACCCCCCATGTATCGATGTGTATGTGTGTACAGATGCATGATATACATAAATATAAGTATGCGTGTATGTCATAAGAATAAGGAAGCTTGTTCTTGAGTACCCCACACCCTACTCTTTCTAACTTTTGCCCTGTGCATTGCATGGTGAAGCAACAATGGTTTCAACATCAAGTTAGCCCAGCCCAATCGCGTGCTAGTGTGACTGCAAACTGATGGAACAGATCAGGTGCTTACCAATACACCTACGTAATAGAGCAAACCTTGCCACAGTGCTAGAATCTAATGTTAACAAGTGTCTGAGAGCAGGCGCTCGAGTGTTGCAAGCGACAGGTACTTGTGCTTCCTTTGGCTGTTTGGCTGGCTGTTTGGGCTGGCTTGCCTAAAGACTTAACGTATCCAGGCGGCGCCGGGGCGGCTTGCAGGTAACTTTTGACTTGTTCTGAGGATGGACCCCACGTGATGTTTGCCGAGGTGGGTAGTGGATGGCCTGCGTAGGACCATGACACACCTGTGGGGAGTAGGCTTCCATACCTCCAAATGGGTGAGAGTGGCCTTAAAGGAAATCAAGCGGACAACCTCCCTTTTTGTCGGTTTCCCTCTTTCAAGACACGCCCAAATCCCAAACCTAGAAATGCCAAAGACGTCCTCACCTCTAGCTCTTCAGCGTCTCTCGGAACCCTTTGAACAGACCCAAACACGCGGTTCTTTTAAGGTCATGAAATCTTTCCGCGCGGAGCCAAGCACCCTGAGGTTGCACCCACGAAGCCTATGGGACCCAAAAAGCCGGTTGCCGGGTCACATGGCTCGAGCCGAGCCCTTTGAACATGGGGACCCAAACAGCCCCAGCCGGGTCACCATGCTTCGAGCCACCCGAAGCCTTCGAACATGGGACTGGGACCCAAAAAGCAAATTGCCGGGCCCCAGTTCCCGGGTCACATCCGACGCTTCGAGACGAACGAAATGCGAGGTGCATTTCCCGCCCTTCCGCGGCAAAAGTCTGCTGGCCTCTGAGCCTCAGAACTTGGCCCTCAGCGTGCATACCGTGCTGACGCTCGCTCGTATGTTGCAGTCTGCAGTTTGGCGGGTAGGTCTGTTGGGGTACCCCTGGTTTTGGTGGGGTTTAAAGGAAAGCCAAAAGGAAAACCAAAGCCCTTGTTCTTTTCTTTTGTCCTTTTTTTTTTTTTGGGGGGGGGGGGGTTGTAGCCGCTTTGTTTATAACTGTTTGTTTGTGCCAATTGCGGGTTTTGTTTGATCATGTTTGTTGGCTTGTCTTGTAACATGCGCAACTTTCGACAGTTGAGCTGTCGTCTTGTTTCGACGTGGCTGGAACCACATGATGGTGAGAACTTTCGACATGGCCTGGACTTAATCCGGGGCAATCCAGAGATCCAATGGATGCAAAGCACATGTGCGATCTCTTTTGATTTGATCTCGCTAAATATAGACCCATGAAGTCGGGAAGAGCATCATAATGCTGCAAAGGGTTAAGGATGATCTAGCTTTTCGTGGGGATTGCACAGGCTCGTGTGGTGTTCTCTGGTTTGTTGTGCCTATAAGAATAGTTTCCGAAGAGACCTCGGTTGAAACGGTGTGACTGGTACGCCTTTGACCGCTGGAACACGAATCCGCCAAAGGACCATCCTGAGCGATTGGCTTTGGGCGAATTAACTTGGCAGGTGCAGTGATGCCTCCACGAGAATGTTATTTTTAACCATCGATCTTTTCAAAAACCGGATCTGTTTCCCCTGGGATTTTGATGGTTTCCTGAAAGGATTTTGGATCCCTGGGTTCAGAATGGAAATGGAAGGTACCCCGAGATCATTGGTCACCAAGCCGCTTTGTGCTAGGCTGACATCCCTTGCCTGAAAATATCTTCCCATGGCTAGGGAGTTACCACATGGAGTCTGACCCCAAGAAAAACCATCCCTGGCTGGTGGTTACCTTTCCTTTGAGGCGATTCCCTACCTATCGCACCAGCAAGTTTTGGGTGTCTTTTTCACGGCTCGTTGGGGACCAACCCAGGCCTAGGCTGATATCCCTTGCCTGGGGATCTCAGGAGGTCCATCCCTTCAGGTCGATGCCGCCAGTCGGATCGAATCCACTGACCTTCCGATCCTTCCGCTTCGAATGTTACCCTCACTCCCACTTGACAGAGGCTCCCTACAAGAGGAAAATGATCTTCCAGGTGCCCCAGCTGCTACGTTTGTGGAAGGGAGGGTAGGTCCCCAAAGATTCTCGTTTCGGCGCCCTTTCTCCCCTTTCCATTAAGCTTCGCTCAGCTTAGATGAAAACGGATGTCTCCTGTCACTTGCAACTGAACCTCAGGGCAGACACAGGCCTTCGTCGCACTGACTGGAAACCGACTGTCTGAGCGTCTGAGCGTCCGACGGGCCCTAGGAAGTTGGACTTGTTGCGCCTGGACTTGGCGGGCTCACCGCCCTTGGTGGTCTTGGCCCCGGACGTGAAGCACGCCTTGCGTGGCCTCAAGGCACGGTTTTCGCGATTTTCTCGCTCTCTCGGAATTTCTTCGGTAGGCCGGTGGGCTCGGCGGAGTTGAGGTAGGCCGGCTTGTCCTCGATATGGCCATGTTTTTTTTTTGTTTTTTTTTTTTAATAAGGAAACCCCTGGAAGGTGGTTGGTGGACATAACACCCCCACCTAAATGATGTCCATCAGACAATCCCTAATTAAAATTCAGCCCCATATGAGCGGCTCGGCGGTTTTTGGGAATCGGAGCGCCAACATGACGCAACAGGTTTCTTCTTGGTTCCACTTTGAAGCCACCAGCAAGGCCCGAGCCTCCGAAAAGACAGCGTTCCAGTTTCTTGGATTTCTAAAAAAAAACAGTCTCGAACAAGCATCCAATGTCCCCATGTTGGGACGAGAGTACAGAACGATGAAGCCATAGAAATGAAGATGGGGCACTACCATCCAGTTTGACGATGTTTGACGCACAAAAGGGGCCAACGGACACAGGGCTCCTTACAAGATACATTTTGCCCAGTTGAAACATGGCTTTTTCCACCAAAGTAAAGGGAAACCACCATTTACAAGGCAATGATGTAAGGATCCCTGTGATAGCACTACCAGTTTGACAGTTTGACGCCTAGGGGCCAACGGATAGATCCTAGGTTGAAGTTTTTTACTTTGACCCCGACCGTCTTCCCAACCTGCACAAAAGTGTTGCCTTTGGTGTTTTTTTTCCCCATGTCTGAACCAAGAGGCGGCGATACCGTGATAGGTAAAAATGGCACTGCATACATGTTCGGGAGGAAGTTGCAAGACTTGCGGACACGGACCGGAAGGAAGAAGCGCCAAAGCTCGAGGATGCCCCTTCTTCCACGAATAATCTCACGTTTCCGCCTTTTTGTGGTAAGGTGAAGTCTCCTTGGGAATGTTGACCAGGGGTCCCTTCAAATTCACCGATTTTTGTGTTTTCCTTGCGGTTGACGGGGCACATCCGTTTAGTTGGGCGGCCCGTGGAATTCCATTTCGGGTTCCCATCCTTTTATTTTGGGGGGGAGACTGCATAAATGGAATTAAGGACCCCATCCCCCTCAAGGCAGGCCTCCCCCTCATGGCAGGACCCCACCACCAAGGCAGGACCCTACCCCGGCAAAATCACCCCCCGCCCCAGGCAGGACCCCACCCCCCTCCCTCTACCCACTCACCTGAACTCCTATCAAGGGCCCCACCCACCCACCCCAACCAGAGATGACATATCGTGAACCCTTGCCATCGAGGGCGCCTCCGGTGCGCGCTCCGCCTGCTTGCTGGCGCATGCCTACGGCAGTGCCCTGCTGCTCGCCGAGGCCGACCGAAGAAAAGCTGAGCCACGGGCTTTGTAACATGGGTAGTTCTAGGGACCCTTCCATGTGCTTAATAGTTTATATCTTTCCTTGTTGGTTTTAAAGGGAATCTATCACTACCGATTTTTATTTATTTATGTTTTTGTAAGATTTTTTCCAGAGGGCTTTAGCAAATGGATGTCCTTCGAATGTGAAACTCCTGCTCACTTTCGACCAGTTTATAGCCCAGTGGCATGGCCAATGAAAGGTTTGGGAGGGGGATGTTTTGGAGAATGTCATGAGTTTGACCCAAGATCATTAACACTCTAGGGTTTGATTCCTTGTCCATTCTTTTCAGTCATCATTCTTTGCAATAACCGGCCGTTTTCCTTGGGCTTAGTGAGGCTTTTGGAAAGAAGGATCCCTGGAAAGAACGGGGAAAGTACCCCTAGAGTAGTAGGTGTGTCCTTTTTGGTGGGGATCCCCCCGCACAAAAAAAGCAAGAACAGCGGTGATGTCCCTTTGGTTTGCTTCAAAAACCATTTGGTTTCCCTTTAGCTTTAAGCCCCCCCCCCAAAAAAAAAACAGCAAGAAAACACACCCAGTTGTTCAATGGAACCACGTGCTGATCCCTTCTTGTTTAGGCACTTTGGTACCGACGGAAAGCCGGCAAACAACTCCCTGTTGCTCTGCTATCTGGGGTAGTTGGGGGGTTGGGTTGGGTGGGTTGGGGTTGGGGTTGGTTGGGCGGGGTTGGGGTTGGGGTTGGGGTTTGGGGGGTTGGGGGGGGCAACTGAACTTCGGGGGATAGTTTTCTTCTAGGAGGGCGCCCTGTCCAGGACTGAGTCGGGGGAGTAAAAGTGGGATGTTTGCCTATGGCACCAGTTGCGTGTTTTCTGGTTGAGTGGTTGCGTGTTTTGTTTGAGGTTCACTACTCTTTTTGGGGAGGAGGAATGAATCAACGATCCAAACAGACCAAAGCGAAGCAACTGGCGAAGTCCATGCCATTTCTTTTGCAAGCAAGGGGTCAAATTTCGGGGGCACACACGGCCAACATGGCCTCTGAAGTACCCAAAAATGGAACCGCGGTAAATGGAAACATAGACTAAAACCTGCGGTCCGATTCCTGGTGGTTTGATTTTGACCCCTACCCAAAACGAGCACAGCCATTTCCGATGCACCTGATGTTTTTTTTTCGATCCGTCGACCTGGATTTAGGAGGCTCAGGAGCTGCGGGTCTATGACGAGGTGCTGCAGAATTTGTTCGAGCTGATGCTTAGCATGAAGCTCTCCAACATCCGCGCCTTCGGCCAACCCAACCGCTGGACTACGTGCTTTTCTAGGTCCCCCAGCTAGGGGCAACCTGTCTCTCCCCTTTTTCGGGGGAGGGAAACCCCCTACTAAAAATAGACTGCAGAAACAAGTTGGTACCTTTTTTTCTAACCTCTCCACCGGAGGACCTAGGTATGCGCTTTTGCGTTTTTTGATGCTACACTTTTTTCAGGTATTCTGAAGAGCCACAAGGCAAACCTAGTTTGACACCTGTCCACTTTGTTCCTCCAAGACCTGGGTGCACCCCAAAAAACAGTCCTATGCGCCCCCTTGGAAGTTGAGACGCGGCATCACCTTGGCTTTTTCTGGCATTGGGTTTCACAGCATATCGCCTCAAGTGCAGAACATGTATTATTTTGTGTGCGTTTCCGCTTCAACTCGACAACTTCGGTTCTAGTTGTCTCTTTCCCCATGGTTTGCTTCAGGCTTAACACATCTGGATGTTGCTTTTTTTTCCGCTGGGAAGTGTACTAAACAGTGTGTTTCTTTCATTGTTTCCCATTTTTCTTCCCATGTGTGCTTATGTCCCCGTTTGTGTGCTTCAAAAACTCTTATGGGGTCATGGTTGATGTTTTTAAAGGGTTTTAAAGGTGACATAGAACGAATCCTGTGCCATGTTTGACTTCTCTAAGATGGTTTTCCACCACCCCCAAACCACCCCTTTATATAGTGACCAGTGTTTGTTTATCCCATTGCACGCTTCGGGGTGGCTTGGGTTGGGTGGACACCATGTTAGGACCTCTGTTTGGTAGGTCATACCCATGGGTATAAGTGGACTACACCCAGTTACCCCAGTATAACCATGGTCGTAACCTACTTTCTCAGTTGCTCAAACCTACTGTCAATCCGAGGTTGGCATCATTTAGACAAACATGTCAACCCACAATGGGGCTGTCCGCTGCTGGTACCCCCGGTTTTGTCCAAACAGGCCTTCTTGTCCAGGTGAAATCCTGTTGTTGTTTTGGATTTTTCTGTTTTGCCCCTTTGCCTCACCTGCAGCTTCCATTTTCCTTTAAAGGGAGGTCCCCCCTGTTGTTTTTTGGGCTTGCCCTTCCGGCTAAGCCCATGCTCTAGGCCTCCGCTTCCAGCTGCTGTCGGCTGTGCAGTGCTGGTTCCTGGTGCGGGGTCCCACCGCCACCGTGGCGCCGCTACGCCGGGCCCAGGCGCTGCTGCGGGCCGTGGCGCCCCAAATGCCGGGGCCGGAAGAGCGCCTGCGGATGAATTTTGGCGAGCCGAGCGCTCGGCGTCGGGCTAGTTTTTGTTTGCCATATGTTTGGTCATATTGTTTGTCATGCTTCCATATTTTTGGGTGTGTTCTTCCATAGTTTGTCATTGTTTGGTTTTTTCAGTGTGTTTTGTCAATGTGTTTTCCATATGTTTGCTGTGTTTGTTTTCCAACATGGGTCTGACCTTTGTTGATTAGGGACCCTTTGGGGGACAAAAGCCTGATCCATGTCCACCACTTTGGAGGGGGATTTGGTCAAATCCGCAGCCGTATTCTTCCAGTTTGTGTTGCCATTCCAGTTCTTTTGACCTGTGTGTTCTCCCTGTCTTGACTGCTATTGGGTTGGATCTTTAGACTTTAACTTTTTTGGAAATCAAGGGGTTTTCCACTAAACCCCCAAAAGTTAAACTTTTTGCAGGGGGTCAACAGCAACCAAGCTGTTGCCCATACTTCGTCAACGTCGCAATACGTGAACCTTTGGGCAAGTGAGTCTTTGAGGAGTGCCTGTTTGTCATGTTCAAAACCGATCCTAGATCCCTAGCGTCCAGTAAGGGATTCCCCCCTTTGAACCGTGTTTTGGCCAAGCCGGAGAGTTCACCAACTTTGTGATGTTGACCTTAGGGCAGCGATTTTTCTTAGGCTCAAAATGATTGCTTCCCCCTGTCGGCCCATTTCTTCCAACACTCGGCTCTTTGACCTCACGCGGTCCATTTGTCATGTGAGGTCCATAGGCGACCAGGACCGGTCTTCTTCCGCCGGGCGCGGGCGGGCGGACGACTGATCTGGTAGACGCCCCTTTTTGAGTGGACAAAAGGGAATCTCTCTAGGGGCACCTTCCATTCCGTTCTGAACCCAGGGATCCGGATCTTTCCAGAAAGCCTCCAGAAACCCAGGGAAAACGGATCAGGTCTTCAAAAAGAACGATGAGTGAAAAGAATGGTTGGAATCAACCCTTGGAATCTCTAACTCAAAAGGGGGCCCCTAATGTCAACCCCTTGTTATGAACGGGATTCCTTTTTTTTGAGGGGGACCCCCCAGTGAATTAATGACTGGGGGTGGTGGAACAAATCAGCTCACTGAGTTCCGTTTCGGACTTGAGTCGCTTGGGCTTGGGCCATTTTTGTGTTATTCCCGGATTGATAAACCCCTGGTTGATTAATAGGGGGGCCGTTTAGGGAACACCCCCCCCAATAATGGGACGGGTTTATTAATCCTGGGTCAACATTTCAGCTCACTGACTTGAGTCGCTTCTTGGGCTTGGACCATTTTAGTGGTGAAACATATATTTTTTGCCAATCCACTGAGGAAGTGAGCTGTTGTGAATCGTTGGCAACCGGTTGCCTTACTCGAAGCTATGGCAGGCAAGGTGGGCCTCCTCAGAAACTCCGTCCCCGCTCCCGAGCCCGACCCGCCCTGAAAGGCTTATCTGGAGGAACGAGAGGGGGTGTTTGGAGGTTGGGGGTTGGGGGACGCGCCGCTATGTAGGCCTCCGGAGGACTCCTTTTGCCTTTTGAGGGGGCCTCCCTCTTAAATCAACCACCTCCCCCCTCCCCCACTCGCCCCCCCTCCCCCCCCCCAAAACAAAACAGGAAAAACCGGCCAAGGGAATATTTGGGTTGTCTGTCAGGACCTGATCAGCACAAAGGGCCACTACGAGGTGGCAGCGGCCCGGCGGCCTTTTGAGACCCAGCCCTGCAACATGGATGGGGAAAATCTCCCTAGGTCCCCCAGCCAGGTGCAACCTTTCTCACCCCTTTTTTGGTTGGGAAGGTTCCCCTACTGAAATACACTAGAGAGACTAGAGAGAAAAGTTGGTACCCTTATTCTAACCCATCTACTGGAGGAAAAGATCCGCTTCGCACAAGTTGATTTATTGCCACAGCAGGTGTTTGTCCATAGGATATCACAAAGCCTCAAACTACAAGGGCGCAGAATCATTTTGCACCAGGGGGATACAAAGCCCAGAGGTACAGATACCCAAAGAGTTCTGCCTCGTCTACCTCTGGAAAACGCACCGCAAAGCCTTCATGTCCACAACAGCCAAGCAGGTAACCCTTAGTTGGTGGTTATGTTTTTTTTTTGATTTAAACCTTTGGTTCTTGTAGAGGGCACAAGGGAAACCAGCCCTTTGCCTCCAAACACCAAGTCAAACCAGAGAGCTAAGGAGGCACTGCCAGAAGCTGTGCAAGCCCGGGCGGTGATGGAACACTTCGCCTTTCCCTTCTGGCTGGACATCGTGCTGAGCCCTTCCCGACAACCTTTGCCGGGAAAAGCGCGGCCAGCCCAACGGCCACGGGAAAAAGAGCCGGCTGACGAGTGACGTCGGGACCGAAATATGTTTGCTCCTTTTCCCGAGGGTCCAAGTACCTTCTAAGGAGGCACTTGGACCCCTTTTTCCCCCCCCAGAAGCCATCCTCAGGAGGTACTGGGTTTGGTTGTTCTTTGATTGATGTGCGGCCCGAAAAAAGAAAGCCTATTCGCTTCAGCAGCTTGTGGTCGGTCCCCAATTTGTTTCACGTGAGGCTTGTCCTGGCTGGTAGGTGATAGTCGGGAATTGGTGTGCTCATGCCTGATCCTGATTCATTGGATGAATCTAATTGGCAGTTGCACAAATCAATTCACATCGAACCAGAGAAGGTCTACGACGTTCCAATGCGCCTAGTGGAGAGAATGTCAGTTGAAGACTTTCCCTTGAGCAATTCAGGGGTTCAAGGGGTTCTCTTGAGACAGCTGCCAGTGCAGACTGCTGCTATGGAGCACCAAAAGCAAACACAGAAACAGATCCCTCTCTTGCAAAAACGAAGGGGTCGAAAATGGGGGCTGACCACCCCATGCATGACGTCTACATTTCTTCTCAGGCTCAAACCCCCTTGCTCGTTTGAGCAACCCAATGCCCCTTCCCTGGCTTCTCGAAAAATATGGAAACTGCGGGGGGTAGTGGGTGGGGGTTTCAGAGAATTAGCTGTTCATCCCCCATTTTCCTTGGGCGACTCCTCACTTCAGATGGTCACTCTTGTTCCTTGAGCACGGGAAAGACCTGAGCCTAGGTTTGTGCCGCCTGCCAGCAGAGCGGCATTTCGGACATCCCTGCCACTCGGACAATAGGCGCTTCGCCAACCTGGATTCATCCACTTGTGCAAATCAAGACTTGTTGTCTACTGAGGACATGAACGTGTTGTCTTTATCCTATGGCAGTTGGTTGCCGAGAACCAAAGTTTAAACGTTCAAGATGTATGGAAATCGGGTTATGTTGCTTCTGCAGCGGCACCGGGGTGCCGGATCAATTATTCTAAACAAAGGGACCACGTTTCAGACAACTGAGCAGGCCACATCCCAGCAGATGCTGAAACTCACTAAAAGCAGAGATCTTGAACAGGCCCCTGTTAATATTAATAGTGGCTGGAACCAACACAGGTGTCAGCTCTTCATACGTCAGGATTTGAACCAGGTGAACAGGACCATAAAGATGGACAGATGGTTGCTGTTTTACATTGTGACACTGCAACTTTGGCTTGTAGCGCTTGTCACCGTGTCCTTTCTCCGACGAGCCAGGAGGGATAAGTTCACTGAACTGTACCAGTAAAGTGCCTAGGTCCCCAAGTAGTGCCCTTTTACCTTGTTTACCTTTTTTTGGGGGAGGGTTCCGCTAATAAAGTTGGCTACAGAAAAAGTTGGTGGCTTTTTTCTATCCTCTCCAGTGGAGGACCTAGGTGTAATGTATCTTTTCGGGTGTCCCTAGCATTTTTTGCACCTTTTGGAATGCCTTTGCTTCAAGCAGGTTTGGTCCTTAAGCTTCATGTTGTTTAACCAGCCGGCGAGCTGGGGTTCGTTTCCCTTGTCCAGCTGCCTTGGCGCCGGACAGTTTCGGTTTGATTGGACACCACCTTTCACTGCTCTTGGTATTTGGTGTGGTATCTTGATAGATTCTGTTTAGGGCTGCGGCTAGTCGAACAGGGTACAGAACATGTTCCCCCACCACAAAAAGAAGAGCAGCAAAGAGCAGCATCAGCAGCAGCGGCAGCAACAGCGGCAACAGCGGCAACAGCGGCAGTTTGGCAAAGTGCATTGGACGCCACCAGTGGCAGTCTGGCAGTGGCAGTGCATTGGACGCCAGTAATTTGATCCTTTCACTTGGGGAACACGAGTTTTGACGAATCAAGTCACCCACTGCCTTGGTCCTGGGCTTGCCCCGAGCAATAGCCCCTTCAAAAGGCTTCCAGCGAGGCAGCGCAGGGCCTGGAGAAGGAAGGCGCGCCAAGCCTCTTGTGGCTCGCAGACTATGTCACCCAGCTAGGTGCCCGACCTCTCACCCCTTTTTTGGTTGGGAGGGTTCCCTACTAAAGTAGACTACAGAAGAAAGTTGGTACCCTTATTCTAACCCCTCTACTGGAGGACCTAGCAGAGCAGCGAAGCAAACCAGGCTTTCCTAGTTTAAGCAGCTGGGCAGAAGCATCGGCAGACCATTGCGCAGTTGGTCTGTCCAACGGCTTCCTAGCATGGAAGATGCAAACAACTATGCAAGTTAGGGTCCAACAAAATCTTGGTGGCTCCCAGCCATCCCATAGCTTCTTAGCCTTTTAGTGTTTAGTTGTAGTTTCCATTTAACCCACCAAAAGATAGACTTTTAGAGGGGGATCTGAGGGCAGCCCACAAATGTCACTTGAATATGGCCAGCGTCGCCCGCAGGCCTTTCCGAGCAAGTGTAACTCAAACACCCACAGAATACATCCCGTCGTGCTAAATAGTCCATGTCTTTGACATGTTCCCAATAGGAGCCGAAAGAAGATGGGCAGTTGTTGATTTTTCCAGGTTAACTCCTGACCCTCTGGTTTTCCATGTTTGGTCCCAAGCGTTAACCCTTCTGGGTCCCCCAGTAGTGCCCTTTTACCCTTTTTTAGGGGAGGGTTCCCCTACTAAAAAGGGTACCCTTATTCCAACCTCTCTGGAGGACCTAGCCGTTATTTCCGGGTCCAAACCGGGCAACCGAGTTAAACACTCAGCACTGTGGGAGCTTGCTTCAGGTCACGGCGCGGGCGCTCGCTGCAGCTCCCGCCGCCGGCAGCACAGGGCAGCACGGCCCAAGGGGGTGGCCGGCACTTCGTTTGCTTGGCGGCGTCCCCCCGTAAGTGCGGTGTTTGTTTGACGGCATCCCCTTGGTAAGGTGATGTTAAAGGAAACCGAAAGGACAACTAAGAGTCCGGGGTGCCTTTTTTTTACCACACACCCAGGTCAACTCAAAAATGGCTTCCTTTTCTACCCGGTTCGTGGAACAGCTGAGTCTGGGGTGATTTGATTGTTGATGGTTTCCTGGGGTCAAGGTCAGAAAGCTGGGCTGCGAAGGGAGGGACTTTGAGCACCGAGGCCAGCAGGTGGCGTTTGATTTCTGAGCTTGAATGGCTTCCCGCAAAAACAAGGTTTGTCTAAACATGATTTCGATCAGAGAGTTCCCCTCGCACTAGGATGGAGGTGCAGAGCCCGCTTTCGTAAAAAGGAAGTAGCCTTTCAAAGAGGGCTACTGCCTGGGTGCTAAATGGCCCATGCTTTTGATCTCCCAAAGAGAAACCAAGCGGGCATGGGTAGCGTTGTGTTTTTCCAGAGCCCCTACATACAACAACTTTGCAAACCATCGTTGGTATTTACAGGGGAGGCATCACCCCAGTGGTGCGAAATGGATTTCGTCCATCAGTATTTGGCTCCCGGCTGCACTGAGGAAGACCTTCGGCAGCTCGCGGCCTGGCCCCTACAGCGGGGGCATGGGCAGTATGGGCCGCCTCTACTGAGCGCTCAGTGGCGAGCCTCGAGCCGCGGAGCTGAAAAAGGCGGGGCCCAGAATCTGACGAGCGACCCCAGCTAGGTGCCCTCTCACCCTTTTTTGGGGGTTTTGGGTTCCCCTACCAAAATAGACTACAGAAAAAAGTTGGTACCCTTGTTCGAACCTCTCTACTGGAGGACCTGGAAGAGGCTGATTCGCTTGAATGTTATTGGAGTTGGACGGGAGCCCAGGAGCACGGACACAGGGCGCCACAAAAAATGTTTTTTTTGGGGGGGGAAGGTGAAAGTCAAAGTCTACGGGCACGACCGCGCTTCTACCGTGGTAGGCTCTCCTGGCATATGTGCAAGGGTCAAAACACGTTATGTAGAGGTCTTCATTGCGGCCGCCGTGACATAACTGTTTTTTGAAAAACATGTGTGTAGCGACAGGGGGCCTTGAGTAGCGACACCCCTGTTTAGGGCTTGCATGTATGTAAGTCCCCATGGAACATGTTTGTAAGTACCTTTTTACTTGCATGGGAACGGAAGTACGTGCTGAACACATCGTGGAAGTCTAAGTCCCGGCTGCGACGCAAGACAGGTTTGAAGGATCTCGTCTTGGCAGTTTGAGCGTTCCAGTTTAAGAGGTGCTCCGTCGCCTTGGCGGGGACAGGCGACGATGCAAGCAAAAAAGAGGCACTGTGCTTTTGAAGTAGGGTTCCGGCAGCCCCTGGGAAAAAATCCGGCACCCGTAGCGACACCCAAAGCGACACCTTTCAGATTATGGAGCGACACCCAAAATCACTTCAGGTAGGCAGTTGCCCCTTCGCGTACTACACTTGTACTACAAAGTTGCGATTTTCAAGCTGGGGCTGCAGACGTGTACTTCGCGTGCTACACTTGTACTACAAAGCTGCGATTTTCAAGCTGGGGCTGCGGACGTGTGCTTCGAGTGCTACACTTGTACTACAAAGCTAGGAGCATGTCCTTGACGTAGAGGAGCCGGCGGGAAGTGACCGTCCCGTGTGTCGAGCAAGCACTACCATATCTTCCGCAGTAGCCCATGGGGAAAAGGCATGAAAGGAAGGAGGTTGAGGCAAGCCTCATGTACTACTTTGGTGCTGAAAAGCTGAGACCTTCCAGCCGAGATGCGAGAAATGAGCTGGCACTGTGTGCAGCGACAGGGGGCCTTGAAGAGCGACACCCCAGCCAGCCATGACAGCCAACCACAACACATGTTTTGACCGCCGCACATATGTTTTTTATACAACTGTTGTTGGTAATCGCGTGCTGTTTGTTTCTTTTGTTTGTCTCGTTGTGCATGGGGCTGGCTGCAAATAGCACGTTGTGTGCGTTTTGTTTCAACCAAAATAACCGGCATATTTGCCGTGGCCTCACCTGATGATCTGGCAAGCTTGAGGCTTTTTATAGGCAGGTTTCTTCGTTAGCTTGGTCAAGGCCTGCAAGGTTCAATCTGTGTGGCTAATGAGTCAACAGGTCGTTGAGTGGCCCCATTTTTCCATACATGGCATACCCATATCATACCAACAAATGGATAGGAAAATCAAAGCAAATAAAACAAGCAATAACTCTTCATATTCAGGGTACATACTCCAGCCACTGGCAACAAGCCCACAAGCGAAGTGGTGACCAATAGCAGTCGGCTCAAGGCGGAGGGCGCCAAGGTCCGCGTGCCGGGCCAAAATCAAACATACGATTGTTTGGGCCAGGGGGCAAAAGCCGAGGCAGATCAGGTTATATTCCAGTGGTTGATTCCGGATTCTGTTCAACTATCGCCATTTTCAATACCCAGCTGTTGCCCTTGGGTTCTAAATGGTTTCCTGAAGAAATAAGATTTAGTGACGGGTGAAGCAAGCAAATTTCGATCTTACAAAGTTTGCCTGGGTGTGCCCTCGGCATCAACCACTCCAAGAAGGATTTCGCCAGATGTTGCCCAGCTGAAAGGCCACATTCCGCGTTAAAAAATAATGGTGCATCCTCTCTCTTGGCCTGCTAATAGTTGGTCTTAGCCAAATTAAAGTTGCAAGAATAGGATAGGCTCTATCGGATACACATGGGTCTGTCTCCAACTAAAACAACCCTTTGGGGATGGAAACAAAGAGGAAACTAACCACCTAGGGTCCCCGACTTTGAGAAGCACCCGCATTTTTTGCTTGTAGCCTTGCTGTATGAGTTCTACCTGCCCACACAGGCTGGCAGCCCAGGCAAGGTGCCAGCCGTTTGTGGGACGGGTAGCAAGAAATGGGTGTAGCTCAAAATTAAACAGTTGGGGTTACGCAGGTAGTCTTTGTCTCCATATACCAATTTGCCATTTTGGTACATTTTCTTGAGCCACAGCCAAATCGCAGCGGAGAAGCAGCCAACTGACAGCCACACCCGACTGGATGCGCTGCCATCCTGCACCGCATGCTCCATGAAACGGAGCGGGCTAGAGGCCGATGAGACGGCGGAGGCCGGACTTGTTTGTGCCATGCTTGAGACACAGCAAACTGCCCCTGGACCCTGGCCATAGGTGTCCTTTTTGGTTGTTTTGGTCGAAAAATAGAGGGTGATTCCCTGGTTTGCCTGGTGGTTTAATCATCTACCAGGGCCATCCATTTGCCCCAAAAGGACACCTATGCCCCTCACGAAATGTTTCAACTTGATGGAGATGAAATCCAGGGATCGCCGGCTCCCTTCAGACAGGCACTTTCCTCTCTTATCTCGCTTGCCCAAACCCGACCTTTTGACCTGTTGGTTTTCCCCTTTTTGGGTTTCCAGTTCTAGTCATGGCCCCAAATGTTGACCTTTTGTTCTGTGTCCAATCTGAAAACTGGGTTATAGTGGCAACCGGAGCAGGTCAACCTGAACAGTTGGTTTTCCCTTTTCTAGTGATCGCGCAAGTCTCTGCTTCTCTGAACACCGGGTGCCGGGCGCGAAACGGGAAACGCGCTTCCGTTGCGCTGGGCTCGTGGGCGGGTTTTTTTGGCAGTGATGTGAACCACAAATTGGTGTCGTCTTGACCCAAATGCCCCCAATGAACATTCAGCTCAAGTGGGATGGCTGGCGGAACTTGTGCCCAAGCACGTGCGCCTAGGTGCCACTGCAGCATATGGCTATGAGTTTAAGTGGGGAAACCACCTCACAAGTGGTTGGTGGACATAAAGCCCCGCCTAAATGATGTCCACCAAAGGGCCCCCTATTAAAATTCACCCCCGATATTTTGCGGTGTGGTCTCGGGGGCCGGCGACGAAGTCGTTGGACGCAAGTCTGAGCTTGCCAGCGCGCGCCAGGACGTGTGCCGGCGCCGCTTGCTGCAGGACAGCAGCTGCTGCCTGAACCAGGAGCACAGCTCCTCAGTGGTGCAAAGTCGCCGCAGTCGCCCAGGACTGCCACAAGGAAACTGGGATCTCTGAGTTGTTTTGCTAAATATGGACCAGAATTAAACATCGCATTTTTGGTTGGGGACCAACGCCTTTTGGTGGGATTGCCTGCTGGCTCACAGAGGGGTCCTAAGATTGGTCTCGGAGGTTTTGTTTGATTTGCCCAACGCGGAGACTGTTTGTCCTTTCGGCTTTGTCATTCTTGCAAGTGAGTTTTGGATGGTGTTTCAAGAGCTGTATGAAGGGATTTGCTTCCATTCGTGGTCCCCTGTTTGCGGTCACTGCCAAATGTGAAGGTGGCACAGGGTAACTAACCCCAAAGTACCGGTCGATTGCTGGACGCGGCCGGTGGTTGTTCAGCCTAGGTGTGCGAATGCGAACGTCATTTGGGTGCTAAACTATGAGCAGTTCTGCGGTTGTGAAGCAACCACAAGCTACCCCGCCATCCAATGGAAGGGCCACAAGGTAGGCATGACGAGTTCTTTTAGTGTTCTTATGATTGTTGGCCCAAGTCCCGCATTGGGCAGTCGAGTTGAATCCCATCACAGTGGGAAAGCTGTCAGACCCTATGGAATAAATAGTAGATTTGCTGCTCAGAACATGTGACAAAGTGTTTTAGCAGCTTTTGTCAGCCCTGTTTTGTTTGTACAGGCTGCAAGGAATCACAGTGATTTCTCATTATATACATCAAAACAATGTTTATGAACGATGGATGGATGAAGCAACTTTGCTTGCCTGCTTGCTTGCTTGCCTGGTTGGCTGGTTGGGTGTTTTAGTCAGCTTCTCGCACGAAATCCCAATAGCAGCAAACTACAGCCTGGGTGGCATCAGGGGCATGAGCGCCCAAGAGAAGGATCGCAATGTTACCAGCAATGGGGAAGCAACTAATGTGTAGGATTGTCTGAATTCATTCCCACCAGTGCTGTCAGCCCCCTTTTCCTGGTTTCCGCAAATCAGTGTTAACTTTGGAGCCATACAGACCCTTGTTGGAGGACCCCTCTATAATCCTCTATAGCTCTGAGCATTGCTCTACTAAAAAGGCGCCACCCCAGAGTAGTACGGTCCTCCTCTTGCTTCATCCGAAGTTCGCATCGGAGTTTCCCCATGTCTTCCCACGCCTCCATCTCAGCTCTCGGCGTTTGCTCGCCAAAAAAAGAGAGCGCCCACCGCGTGTTTTGTTTCTCGCAGGAACGGCCTGGGAGTGCAGCAACGCGAAGGGCTGCCTTGATGAGACCGAAGGCCTCAGAGGAGAGGATTTGATCCTCAGCTTCGGACTTTTGCTTCTTCTTCTTCCTGCAGCGGTCGGTGGATGGGACGAAGTTTTTTCAGGCACCACCGTCCAGGAACCCGGGAAGGATGGGATTCCCCGGGGTAAATGCCAAGAAACGTTATGGTTGCCCGTGGTTTCAAAGTGGTGCGAAATGGATTTCGTCCATCCACTGTATGTTCATTGGTTTTCCAAGGTTTGCCCGAGTTTAAGGAATGTTCTCTGACACCCTGGGGTTACACAGGGAAAATGGAACAACGTAGTGCAACCTAGCAAGTGTCATTTCGACATCGCCAGGATGGGTTTATTTCCCAGTGGGTGTAATCCCAGGATGTAATAGAAATAATTTCCCAGTGGGTGTAATCCCATAATGTAATAAAACACTCTTGTTTTTGGCGTTATGCAAAACCTTTCGGCAACTGAGAACTATGTCTGCTCAGCAAGTGAGGATCTCTATCCCGTTGGAGGCCAATTGTGATTGCCGGATCCTTTTCGTGCATGGCGGCGCCTGGTACTACGGGGCCCCCTGGACGGACGGCTACAGCAGCCTCTCAGATGCCACCAGTTCCACCTTTTTAAGTTTTGCTTTACAAAGTTAGGCTTACCCAGGTTGCCCCGTGTTCCTTTTTGGAACCTCGAAATGTGGCAGTTTCCATGGAAACTACCATTAAACTTCAACTTCCGGAGGAGAAATCCAGTGACCCCTGTTAGTTTCGCTCATTCCAACCGGTTCCTCCCCACGGATGCTTCTCTGAAAAAAAAGGCCCCTCCCCCCACCCCGACCCCCCCGCCCCCCGCAACCCACAGAAACAGATCGATCTTTGAAGAGAACCATAGGCTGAAGGGAATGGGAATGAACTCTTGCACTTACACGTAGGCTTTTCAACCGGGAGTCAAACTTGCATCTTTGCTTACTTGTTTAGTGACGGGGCTTTCAAGAAAAGAAATCGGTGTCCAAAGTTGGGGTTTCCAGGACCCCGTCCTCAAAGTCCCAAAAGGCTAAGCCTTTCTTTCGGTCCTTTGACTGTTAGGTCTCGCATCTAGACTGGCCAGCATGACGCGGTGCATCGTCATGGTGCCAGACTATCCGCTACTCCCAGCGGGGAGCGTTCATTCGATTTTGGACGCCGCGGTGGCCGCGCTGTGCCTCGGCGGCAAGCCACCCCCCAAGCGTAACCTGGGGCGGAGCCTCAGGATGGTCAACTAGGATAAGCCTAGGATAGATCAGCAAGGTTACGCATATCTCGTAGACCCCCTAGTGTTCCCTTGACTGATGTGAATCCATATGAATTCGCACCCAATGTGAAAAGTGGTCAAGCAAACATAAATTATCCCAGAGCCCCATGTTGCTTTGGTTGTGGCATGATGTGAGCCAGCACTGGTTGAGACCAATAAGGGAATAAGTAGGAACGCAGTGGTCGATTCGCATCCGGTTCGACTTCCTTTGTGCAAGTCATGGCGACCTCACAAAGGCGCCCTGCACCCTGACACATGCTGAGGGTTCCTTTCCTAAAAGTCCCAAATTCCAGGTGCAATTTTCGAGGTCCATGTAGGTCTGGTACGTTCCCATCGGCCTGTTTTAGACATTCTTCCTTTGGGTTAGTTTAAGTGGGATGATGTTTCAAGGGGCACCGAATTGGCTGGTCTTTCGTGGGGCAGCTACTGGACTGTGTTCTTCCCACGTACTACCCAATGAACCTGCAAGACCTCAGATTGTCTGGCTCAAAATTAAACAGGAGGGGTTACGCAGGTTTTGGTCCATGTTTCCACTTACCAGGGTTCCATTTTGGTACCGGTTTTTTGAGCCACAGCCATATTGTTTGGCTGACTCGTGCGCAAGAAAGTCAGGCAAGCGCACGCTGAAGGATTTGTAGCACGCGGCCCCCAAAACATCAAAGCCAGGCCTACAAAGCTTGTCTGCCATTGCTTCACTGTTCTTGGCATGTTTTTTAGTTCTTTTAGTTTGTTTGGTTCTGTTCCTTTTTACTGGGGGTCTGCAAAAAGCAAAGTTTTTTGCTACCATACCAAGAGTAGACATGGTTGGATCTTGACTCTTTTCTTGAGACATCAAGAGGTTTTCCACGAAACTCAATCAAGTAAAGCACTTCTTGCAGAGGGGCCTACAGCAACCAAGAAAGCCCCAAGCTTTGTAGGCGGTTTGCAAGCTGGACAGGCAGTGGGTGTCTAGCTGTCTTACTTCTGTGGCTTGCGCTCGGGGCATAGCTCAGGGTGAGCCGGGGGTGAGTCATCCTGGTCGCAAAGGACCCGAAAGGTACTCCATTTCCCGGTCCGGAACCCAAGGATTGAATGAGTTTCTGACTTGGAGCCATTTAAGACCATGCTGAGACCATACAGATTTGAGACCATACACACTTTAAGTCCATTCGGATGCAGGCCAATTGGTACTTTGCATACAGCTCCCACCGGTTGGCTTGTCTTTGGTGTGACCCCCAAGGCCTTAATGGCCTATTAGGCCTTGTGGAAACAGCTCGCTACCAGTATAATTGTCAACAACAAGCTTGGACTTTTTCCAGCCAATCCACTCCTTCGCAAGCTGAGACACATGAGTTTTCCACGAAACCCGCGCAGAGGTCAGCGTCCCGTTTGTCGTGCTGGGAGCAACTTAGGAATATATATTTTCCTGTGGGTTTTAAAGGGAATCGATTTCACTACCGGAAATACGGCATCTTCCTTTTTTCCAGGAAAACATCTTCGCCTTTTCCGGACGACTTCGCTTCCGGCGCTACGATTCTCCTGAGGCGGCACCTCGCCTCAGAGGCCCTCTGTCAGGGCACAGGTCCGGTGAGGATCTTCCTGGGGGGCGACTCCGCGGGCGGTGCCACCGCACTCAGTGGGGGACCTCAGCTTAGGGTGAAGTGCCGAGGAAAAATGCGACGGTCGAAGGGTGGCAGCACATACCCCTTGTTCATACCCCTTGGCTTCCCTTGTTTCCAACCCAGTTTGTAAGGGATATATACCCCTTTTGGGGAGAGGGGTGTGAACATCAGCAGGCCTTTTGGGTTCATTTGTCCAAGGGGTATGTAAAAGGGGTATGTCCAAGCCAAGCACCCTTGGACGACGCCGGGCGCGTGTTTCTGTGCGGGTGCGTGTGTGTGTGTGTGCCCAGGAGAAACAATCAGGGATATGTTTTTGGAAGGTTCAAAGTTCAAAGTGAAGCCAATCGGAAACAAACCAACTGCGCTTTGAAGCCGTGGCTAACAAGGGGAAACCAATGAGCGTGTACAACGATGCGTTTCTGCAGATTCATGGCAACTCAGGCTTGCTCTTCCGCCTGCAGCAGGCGGCGGATCCGTTGATCCCCCGCGCAGAAATTGCCGGCGCGTTCTTTTGGAGTCCTTGGACCAACCTGGCATCTTGCCTGCAAGCAGTGTCACCGGAGCCACAATCACAACCCGGGTAGATGAAGGTTAGCAAAGGGTTATCCCAATCATCATTTTGGGTGCAGCCACCCTTTGAATTCCTTCCATGTCTGTGGGCGGACCACTTTGATACAAGGTTTTGATTGACTCCCCCTGTTATTTGGGAGGGTTGCCTTTTAGATGATCCATTTGCTGTCCGGTACCTCCAGTGCCCCCGAGGGGTCTTGACACCAAGGGTGTGCTTTTTTTCTGCTTGGCCAGTGGAGGTTCGGGTTTTTGAATGTTGTGGTACGCTTCCCTTCAAAAGATCAACAAGCCAAAGGGGTCCTATGGCAGCAGCCCAGGAAGCCTGGACAGCTTGCGGTCTCTGAGCGGTTGGTTGTTGCGGGGGGGTGTCCCCACAGCAACCAGCAAGAATGGACCTCCGGTGTTTTCCCATGGCTGGGCGAGTAAGAGTCACAAATCATCCATGTTTGTTTTAGCCAATTGTTGGCTTGGAGGTCTGGGTGATCAAAGGCCATTGGATTGCTTTGGTTAAAGGAGACCGATCCAGGCATACTAGCTTGGGCCCCATGACGAAAATTCCTTGGCGATTCCTTGACTCCGGCTAGTACAATGTACATGTCTTTGGAGTCAACATGTCATTTTGTTTGGATCTCTACGTTTCATGCATTGTCAGTTCATGGCATCCAAAACATCACCGATCTTTGCATTTTTGAACTGGTTTCATTTGTCTTTGGTTCTGTTGGTTTGTAATCGATTGTAGGGCTTGAGGTATGGTTTAGCTAACGGGTTGGGAGCAACTTTGCCTAAATGTGAGATGCGCTCGGACCTTGGCTTGCCAGCAGTTTGTTGCTAGCCAGAGAATCTTTCGGGTGTCCTTTCTTCCCTCTTTGCACCAGCAAGCAGTTGACCCTTTGCAACCGGAAGCGCAGAGAGGGCCATACTCCTGCCTTACATCTTGACTGCTATTGGGTTGCGTCTTTGGACTTTAACTCTTTCGGACATTACGGCGTTTTCCACTCAACCCCCAAAAAGTTAAACTTTTTGCAGGGGGGTCAACAGCAACCAAGACATGCGAACGCGCTTGGTGATGTCACTGGCATGACAGACCAAACCCATGCCCATGCAGGGAGTCGAAGTCAGGCCCCTTTTTGGGCATTTGATCTCATATTTGTTCTGTGGCCTCGAGCCTTCAGGTGTGGGGGATTTAGTTTGTAGTTCTAGGGGTTGATTCCTTTTCCATTCTTTTTTTCAACTATTGTTCTTGTCAAAAACCAGCTGTTTCCCCGGGTTTTGTGTGGTTTTGTGTGGCTTTGTAGAAAGCGGGATGCCTGGATAAAATGGGGAAGGTACCTCTTGAGTTGGTACCTCGCCCAGGAAGACTGCCATGTTCCTACTGTTGGACACGGACCGCATTCCAGCCAGCAGAAGGTCAAATTTTGCAGGGCTGAAAGGCTTTCGTATCTAATTCTCATGGACCGGCTATTGCCTGTCTTTATTTTTCAAGGGTGAGCGGAACTCGGGAAACGAGGCTTTTGGCAAGCATTCTGTTTGAAGTGGCACACCGCGAGCCCCCTCAGCCCCCCCTTCAGCGGATTTTCCGCAACCGGAAGCAGTGGGACGCGGCCGTACATTCAATTTGGTTCATTTATGCCTGGTGTGCTTGTGATGGTCCTTGATTCTTGGCTCATATATTTACTTGTTTTATTGCTTGTCCTCATCTTTAAGCGGGGGGCTGCCAACAGTATCCCGCTTTTCGCTGTTGAATCTCACTGGCGCGGTCAATCGGTGGGCGTTGCTTCCCAAATCGTCACTTCCCGTTTTCAGAGCCCTTTCAGAACGTTTTTTTTTTTTTTCCCGGCGCTGCAACAACTAGCAAACTCCAGCTTCCCCCGAATGGGTGGCTTAGATTTGTGGTTTGGTGCTAAGAGGGGTAGTTTTCCAGTGACCCTCTACAGGAAGCAGGGTCCAAAGCCCAAACCACCAACCCAAAACACCAACTAAGATTGTGCATGGTTGTTGTTGGGAAACATTTTACATTTTTGTTTTTTGTGGTTTAATGGTAAATCCCCACTTAACTGCTAAAAATCAATTTGTTGCTCCCCTTCCAAGGTCAACCAAGTCTGGGGACTGCAACTAAATCACTACTGCCCCTGGTGCAGTCGAGGCATGTGACACTCCGGAGTACGTGTCGAATGCGTACTCCCGCCTGGGCGCGGGATCGGCCGCCCACACCGGCGATATCCTTTTCAGAGACGCTCGAGCGCCAGCTTATTTCTGCTGTGTTTCCGAGGGAGTCTTGTGTTTCCGAGAGAGTCTAGGTCCCCCAGTAGTGCCCTTTTACCTTTTTTGGGGGAGGGTTCGTTTATAAAATTAGAGTATACAGAAAAAGGGTACCCTTATTCTATCCTCTCTACTGGAAGATCTAGGAAGTTTCACTACAGCCAAGCCACCTCCAATGGCAAACAGGGTATATGCACGTGCTCCAGCCTTGGTCTTGCAAGTGGGCTTGACTTCTGAGAAAAAGTGATGTTACAAGCGCAAAAGTGCCCCCCCCAAACTAAACACACACACACACACACCTTTCCCTAGTAAGGCGTAACACCCCCCCCCGACCCCCCCCCCCCAACCTTTTGGGGGGTGTTTGGTGCACACATTCGGGGAGGTACATGCCCTTTCTGCAGTCGTGGTTGGTATATTCCATTGAACCGTTGGGGAGGTGGATTGGGGTTCCCGCCACTTTGAACTAAGGCTTGTCCATTTGCTCAATATGTGATGCAGCAAGTGGAAGAACCGTCTCGACTATAATTTTGTCTTGACGCCCATGGTGGTTTTGGCAAGCATGTGGCAACAACATGCTTTTGAAGAAGCCGCCTCAAAGACGGATGTCTGGAAATAATGGGGGATCTTAAACGTGGTGGGTGGACATAAGTCCCAATGTGAATCTGGTACAGCAAAAGGGTCTCCAACTCAGATCAACCCCACACTATACACATTAATAGATGTGTGCGCGTGGTTTGCCGCTACCCTCGAACCCTCGAATTGAATCGTCGAATTGTGTAAGGCTGGTTGGAGGGCAAATCAAAGGGAACACCCATTGACACATGTGTAAGGCAGGTCGAAAGGCAAATCAAAAGGAAGACCATTTGGGCTCCCCTATTTCGACCTTCAGCTAGATTTACTGGCTGATCGCTGGTTTCATGGGCTTTGCGTTGCATGAGGACGAGCCCGCGACAAGCAGAGCTCTGTTCGGGAACAACTCCCTCGCCTACGTGGGAGGCGACACGCGCTTGCTCCGGGACGCCCTGTACTCGCCGTTCTTTGCCCACAAGGACTGGCGCATGGCGACGTGATGTTGTGAATCTTGAAGGGTCCTCAAACGGGTGAATTGTTTGCCCCCCAAAGCGACAAGATCACTACACTCTTCTGGTGGTACATTTGGTTCCTTCCTTTTTAAGGCCCCCCCCAAACGCGCTGCGTTGTTTTTCTGCGGCCAGCACTTTTGGTTTGCCCGGAGACTCTCTTCCAGGGGGTCTCACGCGCTCAGATTCCTGTGCGCCTGCCAGCGTTTTAGTGCCCGCGCCTGATATCGAACGGTCTGTTCTTAGAACATCGGCAAGCCTTCGCCAATGCGCGCGCAACTGCGCAGGGTGCGGCTTTTCGATGGGTCACTATGTGGATTTTTGGGACTACCCTTGGCTCAGCAAGTTAGAAGGTGACAAGTGAAGCTCCACACTCCTAAAGTGAGGGTTTGAGGGCAAGTGAACCCCAAAGTGAGGGTTTGAGGGCAAGTCAAACCCCAAAACTACGGGTGGTTTGGCAAGAAAACCCCCAAACCTGAACCGCAAACCTGAGCCCCAAAAATGGGGGTTTGAGGGCAAGTTAAACCACAAAACTAAACCCTAAACGGGTGGTTTGAGGGCAAGCTAAACCCCAAAACCAAACCCTAGTTTGAAGCAAGTTAAACTTTAAACCTGAACCCCAAATGAGGGCAAGTGAAACCCACAACCTGAACCCTAAAGTGAAGGTTTGAGGGCAACTTAAACCCAAAGTTAAACCCTAAACGGGTGTTTGAGGGCAAGTTAAACCTTCAACCTGAAACCTAAATGAGGGCAAGCAAAACCCAAAACCTGAACCCTAAAGTGATGGTTTCAAGGGCAAGTTAAACCCAACACGAAACCCTAAACGGAGCGGGTTTGAGGGCAGCCAAACAAGCCAAAGGCCGGAAAAAGACGAGAAAGTGCAACAAAGTGGTTCTGGGCGAACCACACGTGCTGCGGGTTTTTCTGCAACAGGGTATCACGGTTTCTTCTGGCACTCTCACAAGCAGGCGACATTGCTTCAACACTACCTTTCAGGTCCGCTTTACAGGGCGACCTAGTTGTTCGACCATGCGTACATGGTCAGGGTTGTTTATTGGGGAACCACCTCAGAAGTGGTTGGTTGGTGGACATGAAGGGTCTCGAGCCAAGAGTGCGCCTAATATGAGACTTGCGGGATAGCACGAGAGAGAGAGAGAATGGGTCTCGAATTAAAGTTCATACCCAAATAAGGTGGGTCTTTTTGTTGGGGGACCCCGCAAAATGGTTGTTTCCCTTTTGGTTTTCCTTTTGGTTTTCCCTTTTGGTTCCCCTATTTCGATACACCCAAAACCAAGTGCTTGGCGCAAACTTTCCTTCCCCGAGCCGAGGAGCTACTCGCGGGCGCTCCTCCGCTGTACTTCGCGGTGGGTTCTGCGGAGGCAAGGGGGGCGGATCCATCAGGGAGCCCAAGCACACAAAAAGCATCTGGAAAATAAGGAAAGGGGAAGAAGACATGTATCTTTGTTCCTCACCGCCCTATCTTAAATACATGTTTGATCTTTCCAGCTCCACACAAAAATCCAAGGTAAAAGGGCGGTTCTTGAAACGCTGGTTGAACAACCTTGAAAGCAACACTATTTGGGTTAGCTCCAATGTTCTGTTAAACCATCTTTTGCACAACCCGTTATTTCATATCCAGTGGTGTGTAGCTGCAGTGCTCTGATCATTTGTTGTCGATGTTCCTTTTTGACGGAGTTTTCCGCATTCACTTGTTGTTGGCATATCAGGGGCTGGCCAGAGCGGCTGGCTCTCGCAAGGCTTCTTCCTTTTGTGCCTCCGGGCCGTGCTAAAGTAGTCCACCCATTGGGCCGGAAGTCGGTACTTGCAGGTTGGTTTCTGATTTGGCGCATCCCGTTTTTCAGCCGCTGCCGAAAAAGGCTATCGTTTCATTTTAGTGTTCAAGTCCTTTGCGCAAGTGCGCAAATTAGCAGGTGATAATAGGGGGTTGGCAACACACCAGTTGCCATAGATGCCTGATAAGGACCCAGAATTGTTGAACCCTCTTTTTGACCTCTCCTTCAGCAAGCCGTTTCTGACAAGCAATAGGTTTTCGCATTTGTGTCCTTGGAATGGCCTAAATCGACTACGACCCAGCACGAGTCCTGCCTTTCAGGAAGCCTGGACCCAGTTTGGCGTTCTTCAGAAAGTCTTAGTCACAGACCAAGCAGCGTGATCTTGGTGGTTCCCAGCCATTCCCTTAGCTTTTTAGCTTTTTAAGGTTTTAGTGGAGACTTCCATTTAACCCACCAAAAGTTAAACTTTTAGCGGGAGATCTGAGGGCGACCCAATAATATGTATCCAATCTATCAATTTGGCACATGGGACCTCACCATGCCCACTAGGAGGACACCATTTGTTTGGACATAGGGTCCCGCAGCCCTCACCATTCGGTTTTTCCGCGATATGGGAGTTTTTTTTTCCGGTGTGTGAACTGGTCAATTCACCCAGATGTTCCTGCTTCGCACGAGGGGTTCATACCAATAAGCTGGGTTTTGTATCATCAATGAATACTTCTTTTGATAAACCAGGGAGTTCGTGGCAATGAAACTAGGGTGATACTTGACTACATCATAGATTGATTGATAACTCGCTAATACGTCGACTGCGGGGGTCAACGAATTCACCCAGGAGCTATGGATAGCCTGCACAGAAAGAGAGAGAGAGAGGGAGATCGAGAGAGATATGGAGATGGAGAGAGATAACCTCTTAAGTTCAACTAGTGTTTGTATCATTCATGGCTTCACCTATAAACTCAGGGTTTCACATACGTACCAAGCATACGGAAACCACTGGGCATCCATTTGTGGATGTTCGTTCGTGATTGTGATACAACGTATGGCCCCATCCGCCGACATTACAGTTGGGTGAACGTAATGAATGTAGATGGCATCACCCCAGCCACAATAATATTTTCTCACCCTGGTTTTAATCACGATCCCATCGCAAATCTTGGGTCTACCTGGGTTTGACCAAGGAACGATGATACCGTGATTGACTCCCTGAGTTCCGTTTCGTACTTTAGTCAGTAAAAATGGTTTGGACCATTTAGTGGCAGTCCCTTTGCGGAAAATACCACAAGTTCGGTTGGTTTTCGAGGGTTGGGTGAAAAAGTGGGGTCCAAACTCCAACGAAAATAGCAAGTTCGGTGAAAAATGACAAGTTTTTCCGTGGGTAAATAGCAAGTTCGGTGCCAAATTTCCTGAGGCGATCCTGGGGGACTCCACCATCCTGGCCCAGAAGCCCGGCTTTCGTAAAGGTTCTTTGTTTGGCGGGTGGGGATCTCTTTTTTTGGGGTTGGTGATAGTTTTTTCTGCACACAGGGGAGTGCTTGGGATTCAGACTGACCCAAAGGTTGCAGTCTGGCGGTTTTCCTTGCTTGTTTTTTTTTGCCTACTTGTCCAACGGGACTTGAACTTTAGACCGGTTTGCCTTGCTCGGCGTTTGGTTTTGGCGCCAAAGCCAGCCCTTTTATTTGGCTTTTCAGGCAGCTTGAAGTGAAGCAAGCTTACAAGAGATACAGGAGTTTGCCCCCGGAAAGGTTCCGGAGTTTCAGGGGAAAAATTGTCTCGCTGGGGATACTCCCCTAGTTGGTGGTTTGGATTCATGGTTTGGGGGATTAAACCCCAGTTCCTGTTGAAACCAACTGGGAAACTATCCCCCGAACCTCCAAACCACCAAACCAAGCCACCAATCAGGGGCAGTGGCAGTGATTAGACACGCAATGAGCTTGTGGCTTCCCGCGCCAGGCGCCGTTTTGTCTGATGCAGCGTTGACGTCGGGCGTGGCAACGAGGTGGTGACTTGCTCTTCAGTTCTGCCTCCCTTGTCCTCCGTGGCAACAGACAGTTTGCCAAGGCAGCAACAAGTTCAACTGCTCACAGGTCAAGGTCCGAGCCAGATCACTTGCACTGTGCAACTAGTTCATTGGGAAAGCTTTTTTCCCGTGATGATTGTCTCTTGCTCGGGGGCTTTTATGATCTCACACACCCAAAGCGGATCGACCTTTTGACCTCTTGGTTTCCGTGTTTGGCACATCTTTAGTGCACATTGTATTTCTGGGTCCAAACTGGGAAGCTGAGTTATAATAGCAATTTGCACAGAGATTGAGTCGCATTCCCTTGCCCCTTTGCATGAGGAAGGCAGCAGCTTTTGGTGTCCCGGTGGTCCTCGACATTTTCCAAGGCACGTGGCTGGGGATTGAGGAGGACCCTCCGGCTCACAGACGTAGAGCCCACCAGAGCATCGCATTTAAAGGAAACTGTAGCTAGTCTTCATACAGGCCCAATATCCATGACCTAGGTTTATAAGCAGTCTGCAACTGTATATATAAACATGTGCATATGTATGTTTATTATGAGGCAATTGAACACAGATATAAACATGTAGGTGGTACATACTTGGGCACAGATTCCCCCCCCCCCACCCAAACGAAAAAAGGGAATATATAAAGCCACACACAATCTTCGAGGGTCCCCCAAGCAAGTACCCATGTTGTTTCACAACATAAGCAGAACATATGTGGCATGAATCAGGGCAACGCACCCCTATGTGTTCAGATTTTCAGTCCCTGTTTCTTGTTTCTTTGTCGGGTGGGTTTCGCACCTGGCTGCTATTGGGTTGGATCTTTAGACTTTAACTTTTTGGTTGAAATAAAGGTGTTTTCCACGAAACCCCCAAAAAAGTGAGAAGCTTTTTGCAGGGGGTGTCGTTACAGCAACCGAGTTTACATCCTTCGGATTGCGGCGCTTGCGTGTGCGCGAGGCATGTGGCACGACTTCCCCATGTACTCCGAGGGCTGCGGGGCCTCGCTTCCCCTGTGGCAAGGCGTTTGGGGGGGAAAAGGAGTGGCAGGAAAATCCCGTTGAACAAATGAGAACCAAATCCCCGAAAAAAATGAAAAAACAACAACGGCGAGTTGTATGGAGGTCAACGTATTTTTGCGACTAAGTCAACACGTCATCCACATGCATAAGGTAAAAGACCGAAAAGCCTGTTGGCTTCCCCAGAATCAGTTCCCCTTTTGGTTTTTGTTTTTTGCTTTTTTGGGGTGCCCTTTTTGCTTTCCACTAAGGCAAACAAAAACTTTTTGCTGGGGTCCTCATTCCAGCCAAGGGTTGAGGACAAAAGCACGGGAATTCCAAGGCTCGCTTCCTGAGTTCCTGGACTTTTTACACTTTTTTGGGAAGACAGTTTTAGTGATAAATAAACAGCTCAGACCTTTTTTGACCAATCCACTCAGGAAGTGGCAAGCCTAGGCACCCCGAAGAATGTCTTCACTTAGAAAGTACTTTGAGGGTTAGTCGGGCTTGGTTCTGTTTATATTTGGTGGGCTCAGTGAAAAAACACACACACACACCAGGAAAACCTTGATGACACCCAAATAACAAGCCCAAAATCCACTTGTTGTGTTGTTACATTATTGTTGGTTGAGAATCCAGCTAAGCTAAGAGTTTAGCACGTTTTCAAGCTGCTGTGTCTTTTTTCTCACAAAACTGGGCATGAAAGACAACTTTGCGTCAAAAGGTTTTGGCCAAGATGAGATTTCATGGCGCAGATGTCCTTGGGTGTGGTTCTTCTCCAATGGGCAAGCTACACGTGATGTTTGTGATTCAGCCACAAAAGTACTTAAGTGTTGAACGCTTCTTTGCTGTTGGCCTGTGGTTAATTGCGTTTTTGTTTGCGGCGAGAGAGTCTTTGGGATATACAGCCGCCACTGTATAAAGGGTATATGAGGGCAGTGGTTTCGGGGGAGCCGTGTACATTATTCGAACAATAACACAGCAGGTGTGCCTGACGGGTTGCTAATGCGCTTGCACGAGAACAGGGTGTGCAGCGAGTTTCCGAGGGGCGGGAGGGGGGGGGGGCATCCTTATTGACCCTCAAATTAGGCGGGATTTTGGTGTGTTTCAAAATAGGGGTCGACTTTCTAGAATTGTTAGTTTCCCTTTGGGTAGTTGGAGCAGGGAAAACCATTAAAACACCCATCAGCTACCAGGACCAGAACAGGCGCTAGAAACCCGCAGCCCTGTTGGTTTCCCTTGGGTACCAACCAAACGGGGGTCCGCCGTGCAGGAATGGCTTTTCGTAGGCTTATCCTAGGTGCCATCGACCGCTCCCCATACACCGTTCACGAAGGCCCGCTAGGTTGCTTTGGGTACGTTAAAGTGATTTACCGTGTGCCACATAGACCGTGTCACATTTGTAAGCAACAGAAAAGGGGGGATGGGTATTTGTTCTTTTGCCGGACTCCCACCCTATTTAACATCCTGCTTACATCTTTTGGGGAGGTCAATGCTTCAGCCAACTTGTCAGACTTCGAAGGTGTTGCTTGAATGGATTCTGTTGCTTCCTTCGGCGTTTTCCTCAGGCCAGCGCGCCTGGAACAATACTGCGGAGTTCATCCGAAGCGTCGCAGAGGCGACTTCCGAAAACAGAATATGGGTAAAGATAAAACCACCAGGAATCGGACCGCATGGTCCATGTGTCCATTTACCAGGGTTCATTTTGGGTACCTGTTCAGCTTTTCAATCCGTTCTCCGGGTCAAAAGGAAACAATTCGGCCTCGTTGAACATTTGAGGCTGCTTGGGAGGATTTTTGCGTGAATCAGGTGCTGCACCGCCTGAAACATTCCCCCTCCTGCCTGGAGGGGATGCAATGTTTGCCCCCGAATCAATTTATTCGAAGGTCTTTGCATCGCCTCCCCCAATGAACGAAGAAGAAGGCATTTATGCACGCCTGCAAGGTGCCTCATGGCCCTTTCTACTAGGGGCTGCTACGGCGGCACGGAAACGCAGCAAGCATTGTCCAAGAGTGTCCGCCGCCCAATTTGTGAGCTTCCTGACATGTGCCCATGCAGCGCATGGATACTGGAATGGGGGAATGCTCAGCAAACACCCGGTGGCTAAATGCAGGGTGAGCCCTTCTTCCCACCTTCAAGTAGGGGGGTGGTCCGAATATTTCCATTTCCAGGGTTTCATTCCACCTGGAGTTCGTTCCAAGAAGTCGGGGTCAAGCCGATCTGGGGCCGGCAACTTCGATCACGGACCATGGGGCATTCGCGTTTTCTGGGAAACATCCAGGGGTTTCCAGTTGTCAACACCTATCAGCACGAGGTCCCCCAGTGCCCGACCTCTCACCCCTTGGTTGGGAGATTCGGTTCCCCTACTCAAATAGACTAAACCGAAGAAAGAAACGGTACCCTTAGTCTACCCTCTCGAATCTAGAGGACCTACTGTGGATGGACAAAGTCCTGCACCAGTTTGAAACCAATGGAAACCATTGTTTGTCGGTATTTACAGGGGAATCGAATCATTCCAGGGTTTCTTGGGTGGTGCCTAAGAGGACTTCGCAACCACCCACAGTAGGTAACAGGTCCCTTGAAATGGACCAGCGGCCCACTTTCACCAGGGTAGCAAAGGCCCACAGGCGGCACGAAAGTGCACACCAGTCGGAAAGAGTTGCACGGCTCCAGTACAGGGAGCCAAGGGGGACAAGGGCATCATGTCAAACCTACACTAGGTCCCCCCAGTAGTGCCCTTGTACTCTATTTTTGGGGGGGACGGTTCCCCTACTAAAATAGACTTACCCTTATTCTGCTAGAGGACCTAGCGCAGCACAAGCACGAGCCCTGTGTTTGGCTTCCCCCCAGTACACATGACTGGGAGCATTATGCGCCTAACTAGTGCAAGATGTTGTCTTGGTTGTTGTTGGGAATCATTTTACGTTTTTGCTTATTGTTGTTTAGTGGGAAATCCCCACTTAACTGCTAAAATTTCATTTTTTGCTCCCCTTCCAACGTCAACCAAGTTGTTCACAGTGTCGACCCGGTTTTGGACGCTTGAGCAAGGCGGCGCAATTGACGGCCCATGGCCCCCACAAGAGTGGACTTTGCAGGCCGTGTCTAAAGAAGAGACCGGCGTTTCCAGTTACCATTATAGTGGGAAACCAGGGTTTTTCATTCTACTCAGGTCTTGTCCATAGTGAAACTCCAGGCTGCCTAGATTCCAAGAATGGCTTGCCCAGAGGCTCTGGTTTCATTTCTTTTTTCAGCGGCTCTGGTTGCACCGGGTTCGTTCGGTTGCTTTCTGCTCGTCGCCCAAACTCTGAGGCGAGCAACGTCGGCGGATCAGCAGGTTGGCCATTGACTCGGTACATCTATGATGAGTCCTTGGCCCATCGGCGGGGCTGGTTCGCACAGGCAGCTCCGCGGCAAATGATTGGGCTCGTTGGTGTTTTTGGGGAGAACCGGGACCCCTCAAATGGCCCCGCCGGGTTCCTTTTAAGGTTTCCCTGCAATTCCAACCAGCAGAGGGTACCCTATAAAATGACACACCCTACATGTCCCCTTGTCCGTCCAAGCGACTCAAGTTTTAATTCAGCTTGACCTTGGGGTTTTTTCAGAGTGGCTTCCGAGGAGGCAATTCAAAGACACACCCACAGCAGGTGGCAACCAAGGAAAGGATCGCACAAATACCCCTTGCCGCGTACGCCACGTGTTTCTCAAGAAAGCCCTGGAGACCATCCCGGTTTGCTGTTAGACTCTGTGGCCCAGAAAGTTATGGGCGGCCAGCGGATTCTTGCTTCTTTAGTGTTGCTGATGGATGAATGTCCTTTTCCCAGTTAGTGTTAGAGGAAAGGGGTCATGACTTACAGATCGTTTTCCCCCTGCAAGACAACCTTGGTGCTCGATAGCCTTTATATAGTTTAATTTCCCGAAGGGCATCAAAAGGACACGGGTGATGTTGGTTTTCAGGCCATCTCTTTTCCACCCAGAAGACAACGAGCCAAGGCGCATTCCTTCGCTTGGAAGCCAGGCAGCTCGTGCACATCTGGGAGCTGGCTGGGCTCGCTGAGTTGGCTCCTGCTGCTTGGGCCCATAGGATCCATCCCCACGCTCCCCACGCTCCCACGCTCCCCCCCCGGCCTCCTCCCATGGCTTCCTCCTTTGCCGTAAGAAAGCCTTGAAGTTGGATTTGGTGTGGAGTGTCAGGGATTTGGTGTGGAGTGTCAGGTTGGACCTGGCTGGGAATGAAATGAAATCAAAGTGTCCTCTGTCAGCCTTAGCAAGGAGTGAAACTTGATTAAAGCATGAGCATGTAGGTCTGCCAAGCAGTTTAAAGAGAGGTCCCACACTGGACAAAAAACATGGCCAAGCAGTTCACTGTTTAGCGTATATGTACTGAGCTGGCGGAGAACAAGCTTATGCTCAGTCAGTTGGGCTCAGTCTTTGACTTGCCAGCGACATGTGAAAACGCCAAAGCTCAAATTCATGCGCTGCGCGCCAACCAAGATTCATTCCTAGGATTCCGACCCACCTTCTAATGCTGGCGAAGAAGAATGTGAGGGCTCCTCCACGCATGTTCGGCTGCCTTCCTTGCTCTAGAGGCATGTTCTCAGGCTTGGGTTGCTTCGTTCTAGATTTTTTTGGATGTGTAGAGGAAATCCTGATACTTTGGACCACCTATGGACTTCCACTAAAACAAAGCTAATTGGAGCATTTGCTAGGTGAGCCAAGGTGAGCCACTGATTCTGAGACTCTGACGTATTGGGTTTGCATTTGGTTGCCGTTGCGTTTCGGGCCATTCCTGCAAGGTGCCTCAAACAGGTTTCCCACTAATCTGCGGGGGAATGCTGTATAACTGCATAACTTTCCATTCGTGTTATTTTCCCCTTGTTGGTTTTAAGCGGAATGTCTCACTACTTATTGTTCCATTTGTTCCAGGAGACTTATATAAGCAGATGGATGGTAAAACTTTGGCATGAAACCGCCGCTAGGCCACGGAAAGGCTGGAGGTGGCGCCCATCATGTTAAGCAGAAAGTCGAACCCTCTCCTAATACAAAAAGGGTTTAAGCTCAACACACGCCCATACGTGGTTGTTGTTGGGAAACATTTTATATTTTTTTGCTTATGGTGGTTTAGTGGGAAATCCCCACTTAACTGCTAAAACTTATTTTTTTTGCTCCCCTTCCAACGTCAACCAAGCATAGATCACAACATTTAGGTGTTGGGGTGATTTTAAAAGTGGTTCCAAGTTCTTGCGGGGTCCCCTTCCGGAGCATGGGGAGTGCCTACCTTGGGGGCTGGGGAACTCCTGATGTGCTGAGCACTGCGTTGGGGTGGATGTGCGGCCTGGTGTAACATTCCCTCGGTGGCGACGTCACAACCAAGCAACGCAGTTCTCACACAGAACATGGAGATAGGGTTTGCAACTTTCTGGGGGACCTAGCCGGAAGTCTGGTGAAAAGGACTGGAAATCCGATAGCAATCCGCAGGAAAGGACCAGCCAAGTAATTCCCATAGTCCCCATATCAAGCCCCGTTTAAGATGGTTTCAAGGCAATACCTTTGAATTTGCAATGCGTTTGAAGGTCGAAGTGCAACATTTGCCACATGAGAGAAAAGGTGAACACCTGCTTGCCTTAACTGCTGCTTAGATTTTTTCGGGGTGGTGTGGGTTTCCTGGTATGCCAAGCTAAGCACCCCGCTGGTTACCCGCGTTTGGTGGCAAAGAGTAGCACAAGCTTGCTCCCACGTTTGGCGGTTTGGGTTGGAGGTTTTTTTGGGTTCCTTCCCATTTTGTTTCAAGCGTCTGCGGGGGGTTCCTCAAGTATGGCCTTAGCAGCTGCTTAGATTTTTTCGGGCTGCTGTGCGATTCCTAAGCAAGCTGCTGCTGGGGTTCAACAGGATTTCCCGGTTCCAATGGCGAGTTCCGCGTGAGGTTGATCTTGGCCTCACTGGCTGTTGCGATTTGCTTCGCGGAGACCTTCCTGGAAGCGAAGTACCGGCTGCTGGCGACGCTCGATCGGCGCCCTGGCGGGGCTATGAAGGGCTAAGACGCTGCTAGCCTTTCGTTTCGAAAA